>CAIGRL010130914.1:0-14023 GCA_903798325.1 Fraxinus xanthoxyloides | reverse complement strand
GAATAGTAAATTGATGGAGAATGTGTGGTTGAAAAAGAAAGAAAGGTTATTGATATGATCGAAAATATTATTTTATTGAAAAATGAGTAGAAGAATGAGAATGAGAAATTTAATGTGGGCTAAACAGGGGCTAAAATTGAATTAAAAAAAAAAAACGACGTGCTGCCATTTGTCTTCTCATAAACGGTGCACAGATTTAAATAACAGATAAACCGGGGAACCCATAACGGATTGGCATTCTGAATTTCCTCATTTCTATGGGACTCCCAGTTTCCAAATGGGCCCAGAATTTCACGTTCAAAGTTCAAACCGATTGATATAATATTCTACTATTTTATCTTACGTCCTCTCCCTTATCTAAATGTATAGTATGTACAAGAAATTGTTCCCTTTTTTTCTCTCTCCGTGTCGGCTTTTCTGTGTCTTTTTGGTCTATAAATTACTATTGTCTCGCACAGTCGTTCAATCCAAAGAACCCTTAAAAACAGGAAATCTTCATTGTTTGTTGAATACTGATACTGAAACAACCACCCAAAATTTTCAATGGCGACTCCAAAATTAGTAAAATTACCCAGCATGAGAGAGAGGGTGGAGGATACACTTTCTGCTCACCGCAACGAGCTAGTCTCTCTCCTTTCCAGGTAACCTTTTTTTTTATATATTGATATTGAAAATGTATAAAAGAAAATATTTGACAAATCCTGGCAACTTTTTCTCAATGGGAAGTTGTGATATCACATGATTTGTTTTTTTAACTGCTTTTTAGGAATTTTTTTTTTTTGTCTTTTTTATCTGATCACTGATCGCTCACTACTTTGTTTTAAACTAACAAAAAACCTGTTTGAAGATATGTTTCCCAGGGGAAGGGTATGCTGCAGCCCCATCATCTGATCGATGAGCTGGACAACATCGTTTGTGATGATGCTGGAAAGAAGAAACTCAGTGATGGACCCTTTGGCGAAATTTTGAAGTCTGCTCAGGTTATTTATTTAATTTTCATATTAATTCTCAAATTTTTAATTTTATTTATTCTGGGCACTCGGAAAAATACATCAGTTTTTTCAATTTTTTCACTAAAAATAATTACCTGGAATTTGATCTTATAGCCTGCAGTGTCAAAAAAGTGAAACCCATAGGTTACCTTTATGTGCATTTTACTGAATTCGAACCGAGGAAGGAAGACAAGAGTATTTATGTCTTGATTAAACTAATTTAATTTCTCATTTTTCAGGATTGTTAGAACTCTATAATTGATTCTCATCAGTTTGTATTTTGTATATTATGACATTGATTTGTCGGCCGGATAATTATTTTGAATCAATTTTGTGGACAAATGAGCAAAATATGGGATCAGGGTGGTAGCAAATTGAAACTTATGTTCTTCTTGGAACTATAATTTTTTTTATGCCTTAAATATTCTGCTTTAACTCTTATAATAGGAAGCCATAGTTCTGCCACCTTTTGTTGCCATAGCTGTCCGACCAAGGCCTGGTGTTTGGGAATTTGTACGTGTCAATGTATATGAACTCAGCGTCGACCAATTGACAGTTTCTGAATATTTACGATTCAAGGAAGAACTCGTGGATGGACGGTGAGTGACTTTCCTGATTCTTGATGTCAGAAAGTGTTGCTTCTTAATTTTGGAAGATGAGCAATTTGACTAATTTCTGGATGCTCACTGTAATCTGTCTTCTATACGTGCTAGAAATGATGACCCGTATGTTCTTGAATTGGATTTCGAGCCATTCAATGCAACATTTCCTCGCCCAACTCGATCCTCGTCCATCGGCAATGGTGTCCAATTCCTCAACCGTCATCTTTCTTCAATCATGTTTCGCAATAAGGAATCTCTGGAACCTTTACTTGATTTCCTTCGAGCACACAATCATAAAGGGCATGTAAGTTCTAGAATAAACTAAATATTATTGCTCTTTTACCAAACGTGAAATGGCTTATTTTATATCCAGTGCACTACATTATTTGTGTAGGTGTTGATGCTGAATGATCGGATACAACGTATTTCGAGGCTTGAGTCTACGCTGGCCAAGGCAGATGACTATCTCTCTAAGCTACCACCAGAGACCCCCTATTCCGAATTTGAATATACGTGCGTTTTCTTATACACACCCTTTAAAGATATATATACTTTTGCCTAGTATAACATATATTGGGCATGCAGATTGCAAGGGATGGGTTTCGAGAGAGGCTGGGGAGATACTGCTGCAAGGGTTCTGGAGATGATGCATCTCCTCTCTGACATCCTCCAAGCTCCCGACCCGTCCACATTAGAAACATTTCTTGGTAGAGTACCCATGGTGTTTAATGTTGTCATCTTGTCAGTTCATGGATATTTTGGCCAGGCAAATGTCTTGGGCTTGCCCGATACTGGTGGTCAGGTAACTGTGGTTTAACCCTTTTTTATGTAGCTGAGGGCATGGGGAAACACATGTTAGATTCGTATATTCTTTTATTGCTCAGAAATGTTCTTTAGTCTTATTTTTCGCACGTCTTCCAGATGCCACAATTGAATACATATCTTAACTAATAAGCTCCAGCATTTCTACTGGAAGCTAAAAGAAATATAAATACTTCCAAATAGCCATCTTCTCAATGTGGGAACTAACTAGAAAATGGCTGTGAGCATGTTTGTTAAGCCTAAAAAAAGTTGAACCTTTAATTAAAGTAAGCAGATGCTTTTTAAAAGAACTTTTGTGGAAAGTAAGTAAATGCTTTTTAAAAAGTAAGTTTTTGAACTGAAAATCTCCCAAAAAATAGCTTCTGAAAAAGCTCAAACATGTTTGGCGAGTTACTTAATAGTAACTTTGCTTTTCTTAGGCTTAGCCAAACATGTTATACAATCCTTGGCAAGACTGACCAGAAATAATAGGGGCATTTGCCTTTTACGATATTTATCTGCTATCATGAATGTAGGTTAACTTAATTTCAATCCTGGATGTCTCAAGTGCATATATTGTTTTACAGATCAAAACAATGATAAAGATAGATCACCTCTTCAAAAACATTTGAAACACATCTACTTTTATTATGATAGTTTTACAGATTTCAATGTTGTCATGAAATAAATTGGTGTTTCTCTAATCATAATGTAGCGTAGAGGAACTTATCTTATTTCTCCTTTTGCTCTTATGCAGGTTGTGTACATACTAGATCAAGTGCGTGCCTTGGAGAATGAGATGATCATGAGAATCAAGCAGCAAGGACTGAATATCACTCCTAGAATTCTTATTGTATACTCGAGATACTTTATTTGGTTTTTTGTCGATATGATATATTGTTGGTAATGTAGCCTATTTCCTGTTATTTTTAAACATGTTATTCTCTGATTCTGCTAGGTTACTCGATTAATACCTGATGCAAAAGGCACCTCATGCAACCAGCGGTTGGAGAGAGTTAGCGGATGTGAATATTCGCACATTCTGCGCGTTCCTTTTAAAACTGAGCATGGAATTCTTCGTAAATGGATTTCAAGGTTTGATGTGTGGCCTTACTTGGAAAAGTTTGCACAGGTTAGACTGAACTAACTACATCAGTTTTCAAAATTCATATTTGTAAATTGTGTCAGATGTGTATTATTTTTTCTATACTATATTCTTTGTGGTCCTAAGTTATGAATTAGCTACATATATGTGCTCAAGATAAAGATCAACATTTGCAGCGAAAATGGTCAGGCCTTGTTCTTTTACCAAAGGTCTGATGCGTCAAATAAATAAATAGGTGGCAGCATGACTTCAACCTAGGACCTTTGCTTCCTCTAGCAACACTAACCAACTCGTCTAAAGCTGAATATGTAAAAGAGGGGTTAAATTTGTTTACATTTATAATTTTCAACAAAGATTGCTCGACTTTTCCTACTTTAAACACAATTCTGGTATGAAATCGATGCCTTCTATTCACACCATGGCTGGAACAACTACATGTTTATATATTTTCCTCATAGATGCTACTATTGTGATCTTTGGCTGGACTGGTTTTGAAAGATGTCAGCAAAATGATCGTGTTATTTGGATCTTGTATTGGCTTCTGGATTATCATTCATTTTTTTTGACATATCGTCATTACCTTGTTTGATCATCAGGATTCTGCAAATGAAATTTCAGCAGAGCTGCAGGGTGCACCGGACCTAATTATAGGCAATTACAGTGACGGGAATCTTGTTGCATCCCTTTTAGCTTATAAGATGGGAGTCACACAGGTGAATATTGATGTTTTTTTCCTGCCTTGATTGATTGCCTGAAAATAATTTTCTGGTAATTACTTTTTCCTTCCCGTTTCAGTGCACTATTGCACATGCCTTGGAGAAAACAAAGTATCCAGATTCGGACACTTATTGGAAAAAATTTGAGGACAAATACCATTTCTCATGTCAATTCACTGCTGATCTCCTAGCCATGAATAATTCAGATTTTATAATCACAAGTACATACCAGGAAATTGCAGGAACGTAAGTCTACCGACAATGACAACTGTATCTGAATGTTTTTCCTTGACTATTATGATTGTTATTTTTCCTAGCTTCACTCTCCAAAATTATTTTCGTGGAATAAAAACTATTCATTTCTTTTACATCTTTTAGTTTCCTTTTTTTGAAACAGAGCAGCTTGATGCTTCTATGATTCTTCACCCGAATTTAATATATTACTAATTTAATTTATTGCAAAATTTCACAAAATTATTTCTAGTGTAGCTGGGAAATACTATGGAAGCCTGTAGACGTATAATGTTGGATTATTTGGAGCCCAATCGGCTATATTGAGCATTCATACAAGTGACCCATATATTCCTATCAAAATATCAAGGAGAGTTTTCTTGAATAGACAAGATAGAGACGTTAAAAACTGTTGTAAGAATGTTCTTCATTATAGTGAGAAATCTACAGCAGCCAGTGGACATGGCTCTCATATTTAGGGTAAACCACTATAATGTATTTGCTTTGTGTGTTTTTTATTTCATTTTGAAAAGGGGAAAAAAAAAAAACTGCTCTCAGAGTTGGGGGATAACATATATGATTGTATATATGACCTATTGTAATGTCTTGTAACAAGATTGTCTATGCCCCTACTTAAACTACACTTGGGAGAAAAAAAAAATCAACTTTATTTTCTTGTTCTGCTAATTTTTGCCTCGTTAATACAGATGAATTTAGTAATGGAAATTCAATATCATATTGGTTCTTTTTGATGATTTATTTCCAGGAAGAATACTGTTGGTCAGTATGAAAGTCATACAGCTTTCACTCTGCCAGGCCTATACCGTGTTGTTCATGGCATCGATGTGTTTGATCCCAAGTTTAATATAGTTTCTCCAGGAGCGGATGACTGCATTTATTTTCCATACACTGACAAGGAAAAAAGACTGACTTCTCTTCATGGTTCAATTGAAACGATGCTATTTGGTCCTGAACAGAATGATGAGCACATGTAAGTGACCGGTTGATTAGGTATCTTCTTCAAACTATAATAATGGATTGGAAGAATGCAAACATGTAAACTATCACCGTACATCATGTCATCTTCGCTGCTTGGTAATGAGCATGGTTTTCATGCAGTAAAAGTTTGAAGTAATTAGTAATTTCAAAAATAAGTAACAAACTCATAACTGTTTTGGGAAGTTTGAAATATTTTTTATTTTCCATTCAGTCAAAGTTTGAAACAAGTAGTACTGTCAAAATAAGTATCACATTTAAACCATTATGGAGAAAAGTTAAGTTTTTTTTTTTGTATAAAAAAACCTTTTTTGCCTGTATATGAAGTTTGAGGTTTAAAAGGATGTTCCTTGTGGGAAGTAAAACGAAAGGAATGAAAAGGAATAGACACGTTTCGTTGGGTTTTCGAATTTTTTTCATTGATATTTTTGTTATAATTTTCATTTACCAAACTTGCCTAATTGTACCACACACCATGCATTTTGATTTTTAATGTGCTCCAGATTCATAATGTTTAATGTCAAGTAGTGTAAATTTAGGATCTCGACATTGTTACTCGTATTGGCCCTATATATAAACATGTGGTGGTTGTATCAAGAACTGATTTCGAAAATCTATGCTCTCACCTCAGAAAGCATTATTTCTAATTACTAAATAGTTTAAATATTTTAATACGATCTGATATACATTTCCTCTGTCAAAGCAATTAACATAATGAAGGATATTATTTGCTGATAGCCTATTTAGCTTACCTTCAACTGTACTCTACTTGATGCAGTGGTATATTGAAAGATCAATCGAAACCCATTATTTTCTCCATGGCAAGGCTTGACCGGGTTAAAAACATTACGGGATTGGTGGAATCTTATGCTAAAAATCCCAAGCTCAGAGAATTAGCGAACTTGGTTTTGGTAGCAGGATCCATTGATGTCAAAAAATCAAATGATAGGGAAGAAATTGTGGAAATTGAGAAGATGCATTCTCTAATTAAGCAATACAATCTAGATGGCCAGATAAGATGGATAGCAGCCCAAACAAATCGAGCGCGTAATGGTGAACTTTATCGCTACATAGCAGACAAGAGGGGGATTTTTGTTCAGGTTTGATTTTCGTGTTCATTTCTTTATTTGTCAGACAATTGCATCTAAATTCCCATATTCTCATCTAAAAAATATAGTTGTTAAAGAAGATACACATTTATTTGCTTAGTATTCAACACATTCAAAACTCTCGTGTAGGCTGGATTTACTTTCTTCTCACGGCTTGACACACAATTTTTCTAAATGGGTATTGTAAAATATAGTTGTTAGAGAAGATGCACATTTATTTACTTAAAAGTTAGTATTCAACATTCAACTCTCCTCATGTGTAGGCTGGATTTACTTTCTTCTCAAGGCGTGACACACAATTTTTCTAAATGGGTGACGACATGAATTGAAGACAAGACCTTTGCCTCCTATAGTGTCATATTAAACCGCCCCATCTAAAAGTTTAAGTAATTATGTTGGCGTGGACACGTTTATTTATTTAATTAGGCATGAAATCTATGTTGATTTCTTTATTTCAGTGACAATTGCATCCAAATTTGTGTCCAATAAATGAACTTTTTGACCAAACAACAATTATTTCTTCTCCATTCAGCCTGCCTTTTATGAAGCTTTTGGACTTACGGTGGTCGAGGCCATGGCCTGTGGCCTTCCAACATTTGCAACTTGCCATGGTGGTCCTTTGGAAATTATTGAAGATGGCATTTCCGGGTTTCATGTTGATCCATACCATCCCGATAAGGCTGCTGAACTCATGGTGGATTTCTTTCAAAAATGCAACGAAGATCCAAGCTATTGGGTTACAATATCCGAAGGATCTCTTCAAAGAATTCATACGAGGTATGTACTTCGAGGACACTAACCATCTCTTGTAGTTTGTTTATGACTGGATTTCTGCAGCGGGATGATTCAGAGCATGTTTAGATTATTAAGTTTAAAAATTTATTTATTAAGTGAATACGATTTTATTTTATTGGTCAAAGTTGAAATTAAGCCATTAACCTGTGTTGACATTAAAATAAGATTTACTTTCAAAATAATTAATTATTCTTAAGATCAAAGAAAGACGAACACAACCAAATATTTTGGAAACAGAGGCTCGGCTAAGCTTAAAACCCCCCTTAAAAGGGGCTTTTTTGCCAGTATGAACTATGAAGGATCATATTGTTAAAGAAAAACACGTTAAGGGGGCTTTTAAGCCTCGCCAAGCATGTTAAAGAAGTTACTTCTTCTAAAGCTCGGTCAAACTTTTTTTTATTTGAAATACAAAGATTGAATATATGTCGATACATCCAAGCTTGAATAGCATGACAGGTGAGCTCACTTGAAATATATACAGGGCATCATTCGGAACCACAGAAACACATTGGTCATTGCTGTTTATTTTAACTTCTTTAATATTTGGTTGAAGCTTAGCCAAACGTGCAGTTTGTAAAGTAAATGCATTCTTGAGCTTTACTAGTGCACAGGTGTCATTAATCCTTTTCAATGAAGGTATACGTGGAAAATTTACTCGGAGAGGCTGATGACATTGGCTGGAGTATACGGCTTCTGGAAATATGTATCAAAACTCGAGCGTCGTGAAACTCGACGATATCTTGAGATGTTCTACATTCTCAAGTTTCGTGACTTGGTGAGATAACTCTACTTGTCTTACGGGAGTAGTTTTAGCCTATCAATCTTGAAAAAGCATAATAAGTTTGTAACAGATGCATGAATAATGTACACAGAATTTCTATAATGCGTTGGCCGTTGTCTGTTTCAGGCAAAATCTGTTCCTTTGGCAGTTGAAGGTCCACAGTAAAAAGGGTGCAGAGAGGAAGCATCTCGATCTGCTGATCCCAAAGAGATGCCCAAATTTATATGCATGTGTGAAAGAGTAATGTTTCTGTTTGGATATAAGGAAACTTGGAAGATATTTTAGACATAAATAAATATTCAAGTTTCTAAAGGGATTTGGTTGAATCGTTTCTGGTGCATCAATTGTCGGTCCTAAGATATTCGAGGCCCTAGACGATAAATTAGTACGAATCCTTTAAATATTATTTTCTACAAGTGTATTGATCTATTTAGTATTATTCATGTTCTATTTAAATTGATTTTTTATATTATTTTTGAAAAATTGAATGAGCCATTTTAAAATAAATAACTTATTTTTAAATTTCAGAAAATTATTTTTTTTAAAAAAAATTATAAGTTTACTAGAAAGTTATGGAGATTTTTTTTAAAAAAAAATAAAAATTAAGCTCATTATGTAAGTGTCCATGCGTTTTGGATCTCTTATTTAGTTCATGTTGTTTAGTCATGTCTTTTAAATGAAACAAAAGACCCAACTTAAAAAATGAAAGATTTTTTTTCTTGTATTTTCGAACTTTTAATTTTCTGAGGCCCCTAAAAAATTGAGGCTCGAGGCAATGACTTAGGTCGTTTTTGACTGAGAACGGCCCATCAACTTGGTAGTCTCGGTTAGCCAGTTCCCCTCGATAGACTCATCGTGGCCACTGTAACTTCCCTCCACGGAAGCTGCCCACGAGCCTGAGTCATAGTAAATCGTCACTTTGCTCAACTGTCCAGGCCAGGCCAGGCCATTGCCGTTCCCAAGTTCTTTCTTTATAAATATAGCAGACAATTTCTCTGGTTTTCCAGTAAATGGATAGAATTGGTGAAGATTCATGCCGCTAGGTTTGAGAAATGTGTAATTAAAATTAATTATTGATTTTAATTTTAAATTTTCTTGACACTAAACATGTTAATGCATCTCATAGGGGATCCTAGATCTATAAGACTATACAAGTAGTACTGAGGTTGGAAGGAATGAAATGAAAATCAAATCCTGTGTTATTCTCGATTTACAGTCGAGAAAAAAGAATTGGCATGTGACACGTGTAAGATTAATAGAACTATTCTTTCCGGTCAACATTTGCAGATTCTGACACTACAGTGTATGCAGCCTTTAGACCACGTGATTTACAGTTCCCCACACCACATGCTATTTCCATTTTCTTCACACATATCCAACGGTCAATATTGGGCCCCAAAAAGCAACGGTAAAATATTCGAGGCCCACCCACGTAAACCTCATTTTTGTACGCGAAGATTTATTCAATATTCAATCCCTCCAAACTATACTCCACTAAATTATTTGCTTTCATGGGGTACAAAATAAGAATAACGTTGTTGTTTAGAAGGTGTTTGGTGTAGATTAAAATTATATTTTGAATAAATTGTGATAGAAATTTTTGAAATATATGATTGAAAAGATGTGGGACCCATGAAAGATGTGATTGATACTGATTGTTTGACTTTGAATTAGATTAAAATCTGGTCCAAACAGACCCTTTTACCATTGATTTTTAACAACAATTTAGGTATCGACATTTGTATTATTAAATTATAAATTTAATTAAATAATATATGATTTATTTAATAGGACCTATAGTATACTATCATCTAGATTGCTTTTGAACTTTGCTAATGTTAGATATTAAAACTAATAAGGGCTATTTAATAGCTTATTTTCTCTATGAGGAAAGCTCATTTAAACTAGATTAGCTTATTCTAAAAGTTCTCCTGGTTAGGCAAAGAATTTTTAGAAAATTAAAAAAAAAAATGCTAAAATTAACTCGGTAATTTCAAATTTCAAATTATTACTTTTTTATTGTTAGAAAAGAAATAGTTCACTAAAATTTAGGCACCTCGCTGCAATCTTGATTTCTTATGATTTAAGTAGATTTGAATGAGATCTAATCTATATTTGACATTTAGGATTAGATGTAATTTTCGATTTACTCATAAATTACGAGTAATCTAGCGAGATCCCTACAACACTCCGTTTAGGGAATCTATAAATTCCTTGGCATGTGTGATTATATTATTCAATACTGTATTATATGATCTGAAAGTTGTTTGCTAACCAACATACTCAAAAGCAACTCAATGCCCATTAAGTCATAATCATCCATTACAATATTAAAAATATAATGCATCCTTAAATAATGAGGTATGCATCATAGACTGTGCAACCTTAACAACCGTGCACATATTTTTATGGCTCGAAAACTCTTTAGTCTCGGCCACCCGACCCCGACCCAACTCCAACAAACTATTACATTATCACATACACTTCGACTACAACACACAAACTCGAGAATCAATAAACCATAAACAGAGAAATAAAAGTGAACTGAAGAATGTTACTTAGAGTTGGCCAAATGAGTGAGCAAGATATGCCAAGGATCCAACGAGGGGTGCATTAATATAAGTGGCTGGTTCCGATTGCTCGTAATCAGACCGTTGATCTGGGAAGCGATCGTGCTGATCGGGCCCACCGACTATGGCCCCCATCAGGATGTTGGGATTGGGAGACTGGGAACTCATTAAACTGAACCCTGCAGAGCACTGGATTTTTGCTGGATGTGTAGCTATGGAAGGGAGAGATGATCCCCTGTGGTGGATCCTCAGTGGATACCTTGCACCATAGCCCACCATGAATGACATTTTAATCGGATTATCTCCAAGCAAATAGTCCACCTATATGTTCGATATTTCCAGATTATCAGAAAAAGTAGGTTAACGAACTATTCACTTAAAAAGTGCCACAGCAGCTACTGTGGAGTTGGAAATTCCCTCGTCCACTTCTCACAAGGCCCAGGATCCCGGTGCAAGCACGTCGCACCCAAGATCCCGACCTAGTGCATCGATAGGAGCGTGTAATATTTTATATTTTAGTAACAAAAGAGAGGATTGTACCTGTCTTTTGGCAAGTGTTCTAAGCCTCTTTGGCGTGACAGTGGCTCCACCACAATTAACCACCATGTGTGAAGAGGTCAAATACTTGGCATAAGTGACCAGCAGGAAAGATGTGGATGTTACATACTGCATATTACTGTCATTCATCTTAAACAAAAGCCCACCTGTAACATTTCTCTCCATTAGTTTAAAAAATGCACTTGATTAAAGTCGTCTAAACTAATATCATGTTTGGCTCATAGCACTAAAAACAACCAGACAGTAGATTAGAAAAGGCTCTAATTTTGTTTTCTTTCCTAATACAGTCACGTATGGCTCAATCGATCTTGCCAAACATGCCATAAAGGGGGACGAACCTGGGGTGTACTGTGCTGAAGAGTAAGGGGTCCCTGGGACTAGAGAACAAATGTAATTATCTGCATGACTTTTGTAATCATGGAGGGATTGAACCTTTTGGACAAGAAAAGCCTGAAAAAATGTAATTTGAAGGATCATACAAAAAGACTAGAAGAAGAACTAATTGATGAGAAAAAGTACTTATTTAGAACGTTACCTTTGATAGAAGGACTCTAGCCCCAACATGCTTGTTGTCCCAACCAAACGTATTGTCAGATTCATCAGCACCAAGGATCTGTCCATTTGCTTGAATGTAGGTAAGGTACATTCGGTTCTTGGTGGCCTTATGCAACCAAGCGGCACCCCACAACAGCTCATCCTTGAATGATCAATACACATAAATTTAAACAAAGTCTCGGTCCCAATAAATTTAGAAACAGCTACTAAAAGTTCATTTTCTTTAGATCATTAATAACTACAATGTTGAAAAGATTAATGAAAGGCAGCAAAATGCAAGAAAAAAGATAAGAATTTTTTTCACCTGATATCCAGAAAAATCACAATAATAAGGGCAGACATATGGTTTCAGTCCATTGCTGTATGGGCCTCTGTATTTATCAGCAAACTGAAACACCTACAAACCAAACATAAACCTCAGACAAAATTGTTGCATTATTCATCTTGTGCATTTAATTGTTACTTAATATTTAAATTATACCCTGATGGCCCTTCTGGCAAGGAGTTTGGAATAAGTGGGGTCACTTCTTCTAAAGACTAAAGATGCTGCTGCAAGAGCTGCAGCTGTTTCAGCTGCAACCTCAGTGCCTGGGGTATTTTTGTCTATCTTAAACACACTTCTTGGAGTGTCCATGTCCTCAGGTCTCTCCCAACAAGCATGGTCCTTCCCTGCATCCCCCACCTGCATAAATCCCAAATCACAACCCCATTTTAACATACTATTGCTGAGAAGAGGGGCTTGGGGCTTCTTTTATTTAAGTTCAGCTTGCTGCTTTTCATTTTGACGTAAGATTCGACAAATTTTACATTTCACCTATTATTGGTGAATAAGATTCGACAAAGTTTTAAACTAGCTATCAAACTGCCATATTAATGGTGAATAAGAGAAGAAAATTGAAAACCTGGACATAAATGGTGTCAGGGTGAGCAGTGGCTTTGAGAAGATAATCAGTAGCCCAGCGAATGGCTTCTTTTGCATTCTGCAACTCTCCTTTCATAAGCCCGCCAAATTCAATAACACTCCAAGAAAGCATAGTGGTGGTAAATGCCATTGGAAACCCAAACTTCACATTGTCCCCTGCATCATAATACCCACCCACCAAATCAACCTGCATTGTCATGTAAACTCAAAATAAGCAAAACCCAGTTAAAATAAGCAAAAATTACAAAACTGGTCATTTTTTAGTAAAGGAAATGCCACACATACATGAGCAGCTGAGCCATCTGAAAGGCCAGAGTTTTTCCTCCAAGACATCCTTTGATTAGGAGGAAGTCTCCCCGATCTCTGTCCCTCAAAGAACATAATAGATTTGGTGAGTGCATCTCTGTAGTTATGAGAGGCAATGTGGGGGTGACGGCGATGGCGGAAAGGGTAGTGCTTGACGGTGGGGTAGGCGGCGGCGCCAAGAAGTTTAGAGGCAAACAGAACGAGAAACAGAACTGTAAAATTAATGGAAAGAGAGGAGGAAGAAGAAGAGTAAGCCATTTTTGTGTTGCCCATTGAGTATACAATGCCCTAACCAACTAACTGACCAACCAACCGGCAAGTTTTTGCAGGGAAAATGCAGAGAAGTCTGTGCTGTATTTATAAAGCAAAAGCTGCCCCCTTCAACTTCCTGCTTGGTTACAGAGATTTAGCCCGGTTTGATTTTGATTCTTTTGAGAATCACTTGTCACCCACATTCATTTTTAACAACTTGCGCTCAAAAAATTCAATTGTGTTACACAGACAGACTCAAAGGTCGATTCAAAGATAGGAAAGACACGAATCATTACATGGTTGGACGGTTTGAAAAAAATAAAAACACATCCAATTATTATATGCCACGTGACCATGTACCTCCATCCCTACCCTTGAACGCGTTCAAGGAGCATTATTGCAAAAAAAATTATCTTTCATTTTTTTTAGTAATTTTTTCATCCTTTTTAATTACAGGTTGACACAAACACACTTTCAAAAATGGGAAAGACACGAATCGTTACATGGTTGGACGGTTTGAAAAAAATAAAAACATATCCAATTATTATATGCCACGTGACCATGTACCTCCATCCCTACCCTTGAACGTGTTCAAGGAGCATTATTGCAAAAAAATTTATTTTTCATCCCTTTCTATTAAATTTTTCATCCTTTTTAATTACAGGTTGACACAAACACACTTTAAAAAAAAAAATCACTTTTGAAAGAATCAAAATCAAACTAGCCTTAGCT
>CAIGRL010130908.1:0-15217 GCA_903798325.1 Fraxinus xanthoxyloides | reverse complement strand
GAACCATATTTGAGAAAAAAAAAATCTAATAATTACTTTTAACACCAACACCAACACCAACACCAACACCAAAATATATATAAATTATAAAAAAAAATTTGTCAAAAATTGGGGGGTTCCGGGTCCCCCCTACCTCCGCCCCTGTTGGACGACTCCCATTGCTAATAACTGTGTGACAAATCAAGATCAGGTATGTTTAGAAAGAGCAAAACTTTGTGATTTGTTAATTATCATTTTAAGCAGCATGGAAACTCATGACACATTTAGAGAATTAACTGCGAATGACAGATTGCCATGCCTATCAATTCGACTTGATTTCTTTTGCTCTGTTCTTGTATAGGATTTCTGGATTAATGGTGAAGCTGGCTGCAATTTTGTATCACCTGAGAAAGCACTCCTTTCACTTGGAGAAGCTACTTGTACGGTTCGATAGAATGTAAGTTCATCTTACACTCGTATTATAGACAATTGTGTTAGACGAATGATAAAAATACTTCTAGAATGTTTTGAATGGTACGGATAGTATTAAGAAAGAATGAACACAAATGTTAAAAGTTTGTACATTCAATTGTTCAGTTGTGTTCTATACTCACATAAAACATCGATTGCTGGCTATGTATCCATATGATTTGCACTTTCAAGTCACTCCCTTGCTTGATCTTGTACATTACTGTTTTTCTTGTCTTTTAAATATGATCTTATATAACATGTTTTGTATATTGGATACCACGACACTAGATAGAATTGAAGAACAAAAATAACGTAAAAAATTATTCATCATATCGTTTAGTTGCATATGCTACTATGTACTAAATATGCACAAAATGATTGGAAAATAAGAAGAAAATGAAGGGCTTGATTTCATTTCCCCATTAAAAGTTTTTTTAATGTATTAAAGATAGAATTACAAAATGTAAAAGCTTTTTATTTTAGAAATGGTTGGAAATGAAGGGAATTTTTTTTAAAGAAATTGTGATGTTCTGTTAATCTTTTTCTTTGTAAAAAGAAAGAAAAGGACATAAGAATGAGGACTTATCTCATTGTGATTTGGAAGTAGTCGGTGACCAAATGACTACATGGCGGCCAGTTTCTACGCAAAATTATAACATATTAAGAATTTAATTGATTTGTATCTTCAATTAAAGATATAATATAAATTTTGTAAATTTACAAAATAATAATAATAATTTACTAATCTTCCATAATTATTTCCTAAAATCTGTAAAAGGTTTTCTGCAATTACGAATTTGATGTGCATCATACTTTAGACTGCATTAAAAAAAATTAATCTTTACTTATTATCATGCTTATGTCTCTAATTTTTTCATTGTATTCTGCTATTTAATGAGAGATTAAAAGTAAAAAAAAATTAATAGTAATTAAAAATTAAGAACTTTTTTAGTAAAATTAATAACGTAATTACCTTTTTCTGATTTTTCAAACTGCATCCTCGTGTCCCTCTCGCTCCATTTTATAAACTGGGGAGAAACTTTTTTATCACGAAACCAAAAAGTCAAACTAATTAAATAATTTTTTTTAAACAAAAAATGGAAAGGAAGAAGGATAAATTAGCATGTGGTGCCACCCAAAACATGAATTAATTATTGTGCGTGCTGGCCTATATAACCACCGTAAGATAACACCATCAAACTTCTAAATCATATCTTGATCAAAATATTAGCCTCATTATGCTCAAAATATAAAAATCGACCTAATCAACTAATACAAGAACGAACTTGAATCTTTTAATCTTTAATTTCTTATCATTTTTGAATCAAGATCAAATTGAATATACATATTGTTCATGAAATGTTTGTCAAACTCGTAAATTTTCCCATGTCGATTTTTTCTGAAAACATTAGGCTCTGTTTGATATCTATAATTTTTCATGAAAATCATTTTCCATTTTTCATCTTTTACCTTGTTTGATATGCTAAATTTTCCTTGAAATTTGTTTCCCCCCAACCCCCATGGGCACACGTGACCTCATTTTCTCAATTTTCATGAAATTTGTTTTCACACCACTTTGGTGGGAAAATGGTTTTCCACCATTTTTTAGCAATGGAAACAAATCCCAAATTATTACAAATTCTATTCTTTTAATGCACAATTTTCATATAAAACAAAGTCAAATGAACACTAAAATATCCAAAATTCAATATCTTTCACTTGAAAAATTATACTAATAAAGTACAATTAATTAACAATTCCCAAAAAAACAATTATAGACAATTCAATTCCTTAGAATTCATTTTCTTTTCTCCCAAATTTCACTCTTACAATCAAACGGACTCTCATTGCAAAGGGTTCAGGGGCACCCAGCCACAGAGAACAACATCTCTTCCTTGTCTGATTCAACCATGGAGAATTGGTCAAACCCACAACGTTTGACCAACAATTTTGTTCCACGGTCAAACTCTTATGAATTTCTCGGAAAAAACCTCTCGATGGATACTGCTGTAGAAACATATAAGCAATAAATTTAGATCCAAGTCCAAGCAAAATCTTATATATACTCTCTATTTTCACTCTTTCTTCTTCAAAATCTCTCCGTAGTTCATTAAATATGGCTTCTTCAGGCGGTGGGTTATCTTTCTCAACTGAATACATGACTTCTTTCACTGATCTTCTTGGTAACAAAGAAGACATGAATTTTGAGAAATCTTCATTCAATTGGGGAATTTCTGATATTGAAAATCCAAAGTACAAGTCATTTCAACCTAATTCTTTACCAATATCCCCTCCATCTCTATCTCCTTCTTCATATCTTGCTGTTACTTCTAGTTTCAGCCCTTCCGTGCTGCTCGACTCTCCTGTACTGTTTTCGTCGTCTAATGTAAGCACTTCTTATACGTTGATGGGACATGTCTATTTATCTATCTTCTTGTCTTTATCCTTTATTCCGAGTTATTTATCGTGTAATGAACATTTCTATGGTGATTTGTTTGTGTAGGCTCTTCCATCTCCAACTACTGGGACTTATGCTGGTCTGGCCTCCGAGGAGGAGGGCAGAAAGTATTCCGATTTTTCTTTCCAGTCCGACCCGAGACCTTCATCAGTATGTTTCAGTTCTTCTCTAGCTATAAATTATGATTATATATTCTCTCTGTGTTTTTGCTGATGATTATAGTTCAACAGGAAGAACTTAAAGCTGGGGTGAAATCTGAATCAGCTCAAATTCCAAGCTTTCCTCAAGAGAACAATCAGAACAACTCTAATATGCAGATTAGTCAAATGCATAATGCTCAACAACCTCAGTATGTTAGGGAGCAGAAAAAATCAGATGATGGATACAATTGGAGGAAGTATGGACAGAAGCAAGTTAAGGGAAGTGAAAATCCTCGTAGTTATTACAAATGCTCGTTTCCAAATTGTCCTATGAAGAAAAAGATCGAGCAAAACTTGGACGGACATATTACTGAAATAGTATATAGGGGAAGTCACAATCATCCCAAGCCTCAATCTACACGAAGATCATCTTCCAGTTTGATTCAAAATCTTGCATATAGTAATGCGGGAATTTTGAATCAATCATATGAAAATGCTCAGATGGAGTCTCTGACAACCTCCGAGAATTCATCGGTTTCTTTTGGCGATGATGATTTTGAACAAGGATCTGCCCTGAGTAACTCAAGATACGACAATGAAACTGAACCAGAAGCCAAGAGATGGTAAGCATAGCACTTCATTTTAACAAGTAAACCATTAGATTGAATGAAATCAATATCTTAAAAGGTTATACTATTTTCCAGGAAGGGGGATGTTGAATATGAGGGCATGCCAGCTCCAGGAAGTAGAACTGTTCGTGAACCTAGAGTTGTAGTTCAAACCACAAGCGATATCGACATTCTCGATGATGGTTATAGATGGAGGAAATATGGACAGAAAGTGGTTAGGGGCAACCCAAATCCTAGGTAAGCATAAATAATTATCAAATACAGAAAAATTCAGACAGCAACCTTTTCAATCTGAACTGCCGCTAGCACAATCCTAACGTATGATGTGGTTGAATTGATGCAGGAGCTACTACAAATGCACATATAATGGATGTCCCGTTAGGAAACACGTAGAGAGAGCATCCCATGATATGAAGGCAGTAATCACTACTTACGAAGGAAAACACAACCATGATGTTCCTGCAGCACGAGGTAGCAGCAGTTACACTAGACCATCTATGAACGGCAACAATGCACCCATGGTCATTAGGCCTTCAGCCCTGAACAGCCATTCTAACGGACCCGACTCACTTCAAACAACCTGGCTGCCACAAACAAAGAACCAGGCACCATATAGCCTTCAGAAGTTGCAGGATGCAGACAGTTTTGCTTTCTCAGGTTTCAGAAACTCGGCAGGATCCTATGCTAATCAAATGCAGCAGACAGACACTGTTCTCCCTATGGCCAAGGAAGAGCCGAAAGATGGCTTCTTTTCAACTCTTTTCTAAACTGAAGTTTTTTTCAGAACAAACTTTTTAGAGTATGGAAAGTTTTCTATTAGTCAGTTATGTAGTTCAACATTAGGAGTCAGTGTATTTTTTCATATCTTCCGGGGCTGTTAAAGCTTAGTACAATGGCCTCATGTAAAGTTCTCGTGCTTCACGAAATAAAAATCGCAGGATTAAGAAAATGTCTGGAGGAAGTATAATATTATTTCAAATATTTCATTTTTCCCCCTTATTATTTGAATAAATTTCGAATCATATTTTATCTTTATCACAGAGCATTCACTGTTTGTTTACACCAACAGATCTTCTTTTACACTTACCTTTATGGGGTCAGTGTAATAATTATTAATAAATAGGTTCATTTTTAATTAATAACGTTAATGTTTATATATTACAAAGACTTGGTGCTAGTAGGTATCCTGGCACATCATGCTCTATATTGATTTTAATCTTTAATTATTTCTCAATTTCATACGTTGGTTAGTGTCCAAACACAACATGTATGCAGCATGCAGAAAGAGAGAGGGCTTAGAGAGAAAGCAAATGTTTTATTTATAAAAGAGCCTTTACAGCTTACAACATCATGGAAAACCTTCTATTATAAACATGAATTTGAGTACAATGTATTAAGTGGAAGATAAATGAAACAATCAAACAATTTCATAAAAATAGGAGCTTATCAGATGTAGGATTGGTTAGAGAGTTTATATCCCGAAATGATAGCTGACAATGCAAGTAAGATGAAGGCAAAGAATTCCATGCTGATTGCTGATGCAGAAGAATCTGTAAATATGTTATCTTGCCCTTCTCTCATTCTGTTAGTTAAGGGCACTGTGGATGAAGCTGCTGATATCAACAAGTATGCCACAATCTGTAATCCCAGATCTTTCAATTTTAATGACACTTTTCAATAAAAAATGTCATTGCTAGCGTAAAGGATGAAAATGCTTATCAAACGTAATGCTAATAATATTAGTATGTTTATTCTCTGGTTTGCATTTATAAGCTAAGAAACAGAAACCACATTTTTGTCCTCAAGATACCAAAACTATGTTGAGAGATTTTGATTTCATCTTGTTTTGTGATTCATTAGATGTTTCACCTACAACGAGAGACTAACAGAGGTTGAAGTTGTGAAGGACGGAAAATTCAGACAGGGATGGCCAACAAATCGGTTATTGTCAAATCGTGCCCATGACCAGTCACAAGAACAAAGATATTTAATGAACTTAGGAATTCAACCACCTCAAAATCTCTATTGGAATGAATTAGTATCAAATTTCCTATTACTATTTTCTAGGATTTATAATCACTGATTATGTTCAAAATCTAACTCAAAGTTTCATGAATTCGTAAGGAGTAATTTATGGCACAAGATTCCTTCCCTTTTCATCTACTCTGCCCAGTCACACAACAGTTTATAGAAACTACTTCATTATGGTTTATAATTTGCAAATTCAAACATAATAGCAGGGAAATCCAAGAAATTCACCGACCTGATCCCCAAAAAAGTCCACAATCAACAAATTCTTGCGCGAAATAATTTCTCTACCGGTGGAGAGTTCATGAATCTGCCTCAAAATCTGCAATCCAGTGTACAATGATGACAGAATTGCTATAGCCAATACATACCTGTAATGAGAACCACATTCAAGAAAACACCAAATAAAATCTTGATTTTTAATCAATGCTCACCCAAGAACAAAAAGAAATAAAACTGTATTGTAAAAGAGAATAAATAAACATTATGGTACCCGTATTCTTCGTATTTATCAAATTCCTTCCAATCCCCATGCTTATTACTGACCATTATAATGAAAGCCAGCAACGAAAAAAGCAATCCGAGACCTCTCAAACCCAAGGACCCTCTCTTCAGCAGATCATCTCTCTTCCAGCGCCGTACAATGTTCGAAACTCCGGCACCGGTTCCCAGCGTCTGATTCTCCACATCTCTGGTCGCCGGAGTTGCCGCCGACTGTGGTGATTCTGCCACCTTTTTCGACATGGGCTCGTCTGGAATCGGCATATTTTTCTCAAATTTCGATTAAAATAAGGATGTAGAAAACACGATTGATGTACCAGGTAAAAGGGTGGAAGTCGAAGATTACATATACAAGAAATGAGTTGTATATATCACCTCATTGTCTGTCTCTTTTTGTGTATATTTATCTGGTGCGGAGATCACCATCGAATTATAGTGTGGCGTGCGGTGGACAATATCTTTTGTAGAAATTAACGAAAAATCGCGTGGTTATACTAAAATATATGATCAATTAAGAGACGTCTGGGTTCTCGTGGAGTAGCGTGGGGAGAATTCATATGTGATAATTGCTTGTGAGGAATCGGAAGTTTGTGTAAATTGTATTCGCGGGATTTAGAAGCTGCAGAGGAGCCGGTTCCAGAACGTGGTATTATGGCACCCGACCCGTGTCTGGGCTTTGCGCTTTTCTTGTTCCTACGGGGAGTTCAGCTTCTTGCAAGCAAATTTTATTTTATTTTATTTTTATTTTTTGTCAAATGGGAGTTCGACTTATTGCAAGCAATTTTCATCTTACCTTGGTTGGAGAACTTCCTCAGTTATGGAACCAGTTCCGTATTACCAATTTTTGTTTGGCTCGGTCGTATGGAAGAGTTTAGCAAGCGTCTTTTCAAGATGATTCATAATTTTCTTCGCCTTTTTGCTTGCCATTGTTGATGTAGTGGTTTAAATTTGAAAATTCTGAGATCAAAAGATGAGATGACAAGAAGATCTCACTAGACGTGCCAAGAAATTTGTACGAGGAATTTCGTGTATTAAAATATAGAAATCGTTACAAATTGTATTTTTGAAAAATACAAATGGACGATCTTCTTATAACTGCAGAACTGCACGATCCTTTGATTAATAATATGAATATTTGAAGACGAGAGGTAACGTGGCTTGAATCCTCAATTTCGAGATTTGTTGAAAATCGACACTTAGATTTGCATTTCGAGACTTGGACTTGAATTTGATTTGATTTGAAGAAGACTTTCATCTTCTTGAACTTGCTTGATTTGAAGAAAATTTTGATCTTCTTGATTTTCATCGAATTTGGCTTGAGAGGATTTCTTATCTTCTTTCGACTTTGAAATTTTTTCAACATTTCGTGATTTTCTTTGCACTTTCCCTTATGAAATTTTATGGACATTTGGTCCTATTTATAGTGGGAATTCGTAACAATTTGGTAACCACCCAATTATCTTTAATTAAAAAGAACAATTGAATAATTGTGAATTTTGAAAAAAAAAAAATGGCGTTCTTTAATTTAATAAACTTAATTGAGCTAATTATTTAAATCAACCCAATCTATTGTTTTATTTAAATTTTTTTTATGTCTACCAATCGACCCAACCAAGGTCTACAGATATCTCGAAATTTATGATAAGTATTCGATATGGATTTGTCTCCTATCACCGATAAAACTCTCTTTTCATTCTTGAGGCATATAACCCTCACAAATTTGCGAGACGCCAAGGCTTTAGGCAAAAATTTCCGGTTCACCAAAAAAGTTGGTTATTGCTCCCAATGTAGGTGACATGTATTGCATTTGGTTATATTTGACTCGAACAATAAGTATATCTATATTTCATATTCCAGAGTATATTAAGAATACACATCAAAATGTTGATGCAGAGTACCAAAGTTGATGGAATAACCAAGTGTTGCCAATCCCGACCCAAGTTCAGGTGCATATTTTATTTACAAGTGAAAGTCGTGACTTTGTTCTTGATTTGGATTTGAGGCAAATGAACGGGGTCATAGCCAAATGGTCAAATCGTCCACCACTCAACAAAATTCACTTCCACCTCTAAATCTACTGATAAGATACCTGAAGTTATTTTGATTCCAAACCACAGTAGTCTTGGAGATCAAGCATCCCATGTCACTCGAAAAACTCTTAAGTCTGAAAGATGAAAGTTCTATAGATCAGGCATGATTTTTTCTTAACGTACTATTTGTATTTGATCTCATGTAACAAACTTCAATTTCAAGCTTCTCTTTCCCGAATATATATAATGAAGCGATAGATAAAATCAAGGTTGCTTCAAGCTATTCCAAATCCTTCAAAAGGTGGCCTCAAAACTTCCAACATTAACATTAGTCTCTCGAATACACCATCAGATGGAGGATTTTTGGACATGCCGCCTAGAACACGAAATGCAGGTTTATTCTTTGATTTCTTTTGTCTTATTCTTTGTTTTTTTTGTCTATCTTTTTTTAATTCACCTTCATCCTTTCTTTTATTTGTAAGTTTTTCAAGCGTTCCTGAAGGACAAAATTTCTCCATAAATTCAGACTTTTTGTAAGATCAGACTAGCGAGAATGATGGAAAAATCGATGTACTTCGTGGAATAAATGGTACTCATGATTTTCAAAGCCCTCCTTACAAGACCCAATCACCATTAATGAAGGTAGTTCGGCATGTAACACAGATGATTTCAATAATGAATATGAAGTGAATTGTGAGATTGTGAGAGCTAATATTTCAGAAATCAATCAAGAAGTCCCAGTTGTTCCATCTTCATTGGCTTTAGTTAACATCCCTCCATCAAATAATCATAGGGCTGCACCAATTTGTTCTTTCATGTTGTTCACCTATGGTTGATTATAACCTTAATGTTTTGATTATAATAAACAAGTTACTATTATCTACTAACAAGTTGAATTCAAGTGATTATAGTTTTTCAAAGCATGCGATGAAAAATTGATCGATGGTCATCAAAAGATCAAAAGTTATCATCATAAATCGGACTCGTGAAGGAATTCAAAATCGAAGTCACACATTCAAGAACTTAAGAGCCAAACTTCGAAGCAATATAAAAAATTTGATTTCTTAGATAAAATGTAAAGGTACTAACACTTTGATATTTGTCAATGAATGCATAAGCTCAATATCCTTCTATTATTAAAAATAATTTTGTGCATTAAAAGTCATTCTAATGCAATGATTTGATCAAATATAAAAATGACATTTAAAAATAATTTTTGGACTTGAAAACCACCTTTTATCTTGAAAAGTTAGTTAAAAATAATTTCCAAAAGTCCATACAATTCAAAACCCTCAAGTCGAAACAAACGGGCCCAAAACGTAAAAAATAAAGAGGGACTGTACTGCTGGGCGGTCAACCGGCCAAAAGAGGTGATCTGACGGTCCAACATTTGACCTTTCATACCTCTAATTTTTACTGTACAAATGGTTATATTGGTTATCCGAATAAGAGGCGATCGACCGGACGAGTCATACGAGCTTTATAAATACTTCTACTTTTTGCATTCAATATAACATTCTTCAAGAGTATCAAAGTGAGATATCTTTTGACAAATTCCTTTAAAGTTACGTTTGCATTCATTTCATTTCTTTCTTCGTATAAAAAACTTTGATTGATTCAAACTCTTTAATCTTCATCTTCGTTAAAGGTTTCATCTCTCTTTTTGTACTTAACTTATTTCTATTACTCATAAAAAGATATATTTTGAAGAAGATCTTTGAACTTACATTGCATATATTTCTTCTACTACTTCATATTGAAAACTTTGATTGATTGAATCAAACTTGTAAAATAATCATATTCATCAAAGTTTCTCATCTCTTTCTTGGTGCTTAATTTATTACAATCTTTCATTAAAAGAGATATATTTTAAGAAGATTTTTGAACTTATATTGCATTTATTTCTTTTTCATCTTCTCATTGAAAATTTTTGATTAATTGAATCAAATTTCTAATTATTATGTACATCAAAAATTTCATCTAACGCTTGAGCTATCATTTATTATTATTCATCGAAGTATTAGTCTCTCTTAGTACTTAACTTGTTTGTATTATTTATCTAGAGAGTAATTCCATTGTAAAATCACTTTGATAAAGTGTGGTCGTGTTGAAGTCCCATGAATATCAACATTTTATAAGGATCGATGCTTTTTGTTGTAAGTCACCGTGTGGGTCATATTAAGGTCCCGTAAAGTTCAATAGTGGGTTGTGTTAATATCCCATAAAGCTCAACATTGTATAAAGATCGGTGTTCCTTGTTTGTAAGTCACAGTAAGTGTTGTAAAGGATTGGATTGTATTATAAGTCAATCAATATAATAAGAAGGCATTGTTCATGTCGGAGAGTTTGGTAACAGATGATGTAGATTATTGTTTTGGATCAAACCTCCACAATTACATCGCTTGCATTGATAATAGTACAATTATCACATTTTTCATCCACTAATAATTGCATTATAATGATAAATTGGAGCCTAAATGTTCTAAGTACACTTATATTTTGGTTTAGGTTGCAAATGGACGAATACGGTAGAGATTAGAAGAAAAGGGCGAGAAATGACAAAAATCGAAGAAAGTGAAAGTTTAGGGACTGTAATGCAAATAATCTAAACTTGTTTCTAACCTTGTGATGAAGATTCGATTGTGTTAGAGGTCAATTTGATGAATAAAGAGTCAAAGGAATGAATATAGCAAATACATTATCACATATCAACTTTCAAGTTGAAAAGTTTTGCACCAGTTTTTAGTCTAATATTGAGACCAGTTTTTGACATAGAAAACGATAGATTCGAAGATGGTATCTAAGAAAAGTTGTATCCAATGCATCTTGAATCACCTCAATCGAACAACAGAAGAGAAAGTGATGACCCAAAAATACTGCAAAGCGCGAGCTCTTGCCTGCAGACGAGGCGTGCCTTAAGACAAAATGGGGAGAAAAAATTTAGTTTCCTTTTGTTTTGGTAATGTTTTAGGGCAATTTTTGAGGGATGATAAAAGGAAAAATTATGTGACTTTGAAAGGGGGACCCGTATTTTGAGCACAAAGGGGTTTTCATATCACTTTTCCTCTCAATTCTTGTTCAAGAACCTCATGAGAAACTAAAAACCAAGGTGAAGCAAGGAAGGAACTCGTTGGATTTCAAAATTTCGCATCAATTTATTCATGTAATTACTCTTTTTATTGTTGAAAAATTCAAATATTTTGACTTTTCTTTTCATTACTTTATGTTGAATCGGTTTAACATTTATAAGATTTTTCATGGATTCAGTCATGCTTTTTTCATTGTTAAATTAAGCTATTTGTTGAGTTTCAATTTCAATTACTTATTGTTGAGATTAATTTAACTTTTATCAAGGCCTTTATAGATCTAGTCGTGCTTTTTCTATTGAATAATTAAAATAATTGTTGAATTTTAATCTCAATATTACTTTATTGACGGATTGATTACTGCATTATACTTGATATATATGGTCTATCTTTGATCGTATTCCAATAAAATTGTGTGAATACTTCATAAGTCTAGATTCTAGGATTCATTTGTGAATTAAATTGGTTTTCACGGTAAATCACATGATTAGAGCATTGTGATGAAAATTCTCTAATTGAGTTATAAAATGAATAAATGATGTGAACGATCCAATCCAATTGTGGGAATTCCGACGCTTCACTATTTCAAGTTATTGATTCTAATTTCACATTTCAAACATTGAATTTTACTACACATTGAAGAGGATAATTCATCCATTTTTTTATCATTTGAGTTAAATTTTCATCTCTCTGTGAAATCGACACTCCAAAACTGTGCTACAACTACCACATTATACTTTGGGCGTAATCAGGTTTTGGCTCCGTTGCCGGGGAAACGGTACAATAAGTTGAAGAATTTTCTAGCTAAATGGTGACTTTGTTCCTTTTTTTTCGTTTCTTTTTTTAGTTAGTTTAATTTATTCATTGTTATTTCTTGTTTTTCACATATTTTTATTCTTTGTTAATGTTTACGAATAGGAATCAAGACGAGCGAGGACGATTCACTGCATGACTTTTTCCAGTGTTTGAATCTCTTTCTAACCCTATTTTCGATACACATCTGTTAGCATGAACATCACATCACACAACACAATGAGTGAAAGCGAATGTGATGATACACCTTATAGGACTTTGCATGATTATCTCCACCCCACACGCACATCTACACCAGGATGTATTATATTTCCACACAATATACCACTCATGGATCTTAAACTGAGAATGATTCAACTTTTTCCAATTTTCATGGACTTGAAAATGAAAACTCATATGTGCATATTAGGAAATTTGAGGAGATGGTAACAACCTTCTATAATCAACATGGTACAATAAATGCAATTAGGTTTAAATTCTTCCCATTTTCTCTTAAAGAAAGGGCGAAAAGCTGGTTGTATTAATTGAAACCACGTTCGATTGGAACTTTGGCTGAAATGACTAAGACATTTGTTAGTAAATATTCCCACATCATAAGACTAGTGCCGTGAATAGACAAATCAACTCATTTGCCCAAAAAGACAGCACAACCCTATAACAGGCATGGGAAAGGTACAAAGAGTTGCAAGCTCTTTGTCCATACCACGGTTATGAGAGATGGCGCATTGTGAGCTATTTCTATAAGGGGTTAACACTTAGGGAGCATCAGTTTGTTGAAATGATGTGTAATGACAATTTTCTACAAAAAGATCCAGATGAAGCTATAGAGTACTTAGATGACTTAGCTGAAAAAGCCCATAGTTGGACTAGACCTAGTGCCACTGAGAGTACTAATAGGCCACGACCCACAAGTAACCCCACTAGCACATGTATCTATCACCTTACGGGGGAAGATAGCCTTAGCGTAAAGGTAGAAGCCCTAACTAAAGAACTTGAAATCCTACGTGCTAAAGGCTCAAAACCTATACAGAATGTATCCCGTGTTGAGTCTAGTGGAAATTGTTTTGTGTGTGGTGGAACTGATCATCCAATGCAAGAGTGTATCACTTACGTTGAGATGAAGAGAGTGTATGAAGAACATTGTAATGCCTTAGGCATGTACTAAAAGTCATATGTTCTTTTCTCTGAAACCTACAATAAGGGGTGGCAGAATCATCCTAATTTTAGCTGAAAATCTGATAATCAACAACAGGCTCAGCCAAATAGAACCTACACTACACCTTTATATCAACCCACATCTTCTAGAAACTCCTTAGAGGATACATTACATGCTTTTATAGAGGTACGTGGTAAAACCAATCACAAATTTGAAACTATGATTATCCAAGTTGTTGAGGAAAGCAAAGAGATGAAAGCTCACATGTCCAAACTGACTAATGCTTTAGCTATAGAGGAGCGTGAAAAGTTTCTAGCTCAAGCCCAACCAAATCCTAAAGGACAACACATAACACAAACTTCAGGACCACAAAAGACCAATCTTAGGGAAGTGAATGTCATAACCACACGTTCAAGGAAAGTCTTAGAAACAACTTTCAAACCTAGGAAGACTGAAAAAGAGTCTCGTGAGCCAAAAGAGGGTAGCCTTAGTGAGGAGGTAGTAGCAAATCCAGTGAGAGTACCTTTTCCCCAAGCTCTTAAGTCTACCTCAAAATCTGCTCGCCATTATAGTGAGATTTTAGAGCACCTAAAGCAAGTAAAAACCAATATGCCGCTCTTGCATGTGATTTCATAGGTTCCTACTTATGCTAAAGTCTTTAATAATTTATGCATTGTCAAAAGGAAACACCATGTCANGGTAGTAGCAAATCCAGTGAGAGTACCTTTTCCCCAAGCTCTTAAGTCTACCTCAAAATCTGCTCGCCATTATAGTGAGATTTTAGAGCACCTAAAGCAAGTAAAAATCAATATGCCGCTCTTGCATATGATTTCATAGGTTTTCACTTATGCTAAAGTCCTTAAAGACTTATACATTGTCAAAAGGAAACATCATGTCAAGGAGATCGCTTTCTTGACTAAGCAAGTGAGTGCCGTGATTGAGCAAGGACCCGCTAAAATGTAAGGACCCTAGTTGTCCTATGGTGTTTTGTGTCATCGAGAATCATGAGTTTGCAAAAGCTCTTCTTGATTTGGGAGCAAGTGTAAACCTCATGCCTTATGTAATTTACTTGTCCTTAGGTTTAGGTGAGATGAAGCCTACCTCTGTTGTCTTACAATTAGCTGGTAGGTCCACTATTAGACCTAAGGGAGTAGTTGATGATGTGTTAGTTCAAATTGACAAATTTTACTACCCCGTTGATTTCTTGGTTGTAGATGTAAAAGCTGACGTGAATGTTACATCCAAAATTCCTATCATTCTTGGCAGACATTTCCTTGCTACTGCTAATGCTCTGATTAATTGTAGGAATGGTCTCATGAAATTATCTTTTGGGAATATGACCCTATAAATTAACATTTTCCATGTCACTAAGTAGCCGAAGGGGAACGATGAGTACCATCAAACCTGCATGATCGATGCACTCACTCAGGAGGTAGCTGATGATATGTTTCTTAGACCAGCATAGAAAACTCTAGAACCAGATGGTTTGGTGAACGCGGCCATCGATGAACATGTTCCTACTCCAAATTTTGAGATTTTCCCTAGTAACCCCACACATGTATTAGATGGAGGTAAAAGAGCCGCACCGGTGGTTGTGTCTAACGAGTTTGGTACACCGCAAGAAAAATTGAGACTGCCCTTGCTAGATGTGGGCTAAAAATGGGAACATTAGGTCGAACCAACGACAATAAACAAATGCGTTGCTAAGGAGGCAACCCAATGGAAGTTCTTTCCTTTCTTTTTTTTATTTTTGCATTTGCTCTAAGGTTATTTTCATTCCACAATTTTTATCTGTAGTTTTATTTTCTTTCTTTACACCACCATTCATTTGAGTACTTTCAGGCTTTTCATCGTTCACAGTTATGTTAATTCACTGCAATGCTGAGGTGACATCTTTCCCTTCTTTTTCTTTGGTATCTTGTTGAT
>CAIGRL010130885.1:0-14201 GCA_903798325.1 Fraxinus xanthoxyloides | reverse complement strand
ACTGTTTTTTGTCTTTAAAATGGGCTAATGAGTTGGGCTGTAAAATTAAAATTATGAAATGATCTGATTTATTTAATTAATTTGATAATTTATTTAGGAAAAATAAAATAATTTAGTTTCGGTTCTTATTCGGTTCTTGGTCTAAACCCGAGACCCGAACCAAACCCATCAGTTCTCGATTCGAATACCCGTTCGGGTATTTAAACTTATGAAAAATCGCTCAGTTCGGTTCGGGTTCTGTTTGGTCCGGTTCTGTTCGGGATTTTTGGACACTCCTATAAGACACTAAGGAATGGGCCACTTGAAACTCATATTCCAAACAGGGCATAAGCTATTTTTATATGGTTGTACATATAAGTTGAAAATTTGCACACGCATTGGACAGAACGTTATGGACAAGTATCGAGTCCCCCACTCCTACCTACCCTACCCTACTCACCCCATGTGCAACATGAAATTTGTCAGTGAACTGTTCATTCAAGTAATCTATGTTTAATTATCGAAAAAATTAGGACTACGTCCCGTCAATTTTTTTAAGCGGTTAGTAACGTTTTAGGTCCACAATTTATTTATATTTATGAATCCGGATTCCCACTTAATCAAATTAAAATCGCAACGCAAGTTTCACATCACTAAAAGTTAAATGAAAAATCATCTCATCACCTAACATTTGTATCCAATTCAACTGAAATTGGCATGCAACTTTAATGCCTCCATCGATTATCCTATTACATAATAACCTAAACTTATATAGTATTTCGTCTCATTTTTCAACCACATTAATTAATTCAATCAGTCGACAAAAATAATAATCAAGAAATAGGCTTGAATCTTAATACATTTATTGGCCGACAACAGCTCGTAAATCTTCTAACTCTCTATCTCTAAAACCATACACAGGTCACTTCACTTCTCAACTGAAACGTCCTATTCCACGGACATTAAAAAAAAATCTAGAATAATAATTACTGCCACGTGATTTTACCACTCTAACCCTGCAGTCAGAGGAAATGTTTTTAATTTTAATAGGAAAATCTACAAAAAAATGTCCAAATTTATGCTAGTTAATTGAATGAATGTCTAATTTTAATAATTCGGGTAAGAAAATGTCAAATTTGGCACCAAAATGTTCGTTGTACCATTAATGAAGGGGAAGAAAAAATCATATTTTTAATTTGGTTGCGGCACGGTCCTCAAGACAGTGAAGTGGCTTCCATGAAAAACCTCCTGTTTGAGCAACATTATTTTTCTCATTTTTATTTTTTTACTTATTTTCAACTACACATTCTTTTAATAAAAAATATTTTTCATCACATCAATAACTTTCTATTCTTTTTTAACCACATATTTCCAGTCACATCAATTAAAAAATGCATTCTTGAAGTAAAAATGTGTACCAAAAAGGGGGGCTAACATGATATGCAAGTTACTGTCCACTTATTCCATTTTTGTATTATTTTGTAGGTAATGACCAATTGAAGATTCGAAGAAAAGGAAGATGATGCCAAACTGATTTAGCATTATTTTAGAAAATCTAATATTAAATTTATTGCAAACATTACATTTACTACCATGTATTTCCTATTTGTGCGCGCTAACCACGGCGAGCTAGCGGAAGATTGGTTTTCATTGTTCTACATTTCATTGTATTCTTAACATTTGAAACATAATTCTTGACACTAGATCTCTGAACATCTTGATATTGTCACTTCATCTGTCAATAAAGATGTTTTCATATTGGGAGAAGTTACCATTTAAATCATGTTTGGTATACATAAAATTTTTATTTTCATTCTTCTACTCATTTTCAACCACACATTTTTCAATAAAATAATATTTTCCATTACATCAATAACTTTTCCTTCTTTTTCAACCACATATTTTCCATCAATATACTATTCAANATTGTTCTACATTTCATTGTATTCTTAACATTTGAAACATAATTCTTGACACTAGATCTCTGAACATCTTGATATTGTCACTTCATCTGTCAATAAAGATGTTTTCATATTGGGAGAAGTTACCATTTAAATCATGTTTGGTATACATTAAAATTTTTATTTTCATTCTTCTACTCATTTTCAACCACACATTTTTCAATAAAATAATATTTTCCATTACATCAATAACTTTTCCTTCTTTTTCAACCACATATTTTCCATCAATATACTATTCAAGAATACATTCTCCCAAAATAATATGGTTCAAACGCACCCTTAATGCTTGAATGGCATTGCTACTTTTTCAAATGTCTAGTATAGTTTATGTGTCAAGCTCGTAGCTCATATATCAATATTCTATTTGTCAATACAAATTCAAAAAAAAAATGTTTATGGTGGAATTTGAAAATTGAAATTACTAAGGGCCTTTTGTTCTAAATTTTAGCAAAATAGACAGATGGAACAAATTTGGGACATTTTTTGCAATTTTCTTGTAACAATAACTGCCACTCATTTTACCACTCTAATCCTGCTATCAGAAGAAATAATTTCATAGGGGTTGTTTAGTAACTTCACTTTGAAAACGTTGCTACCATAGGATTGGGTTTAAGAGATTTTTTAAAATAAGCACTTTTCTATTTATAAAATATCTGATAGAAATACCTTGGAAGATTTTCTGTGAATATTTGTCAGTGTGCTCAGCTACTCAAAATTCTTGAACAAAAGTCACTCACCGAGTCGGCAAATGTGAGCACTCGCCGGAAAATAATGGAAGATGTATGTGCAATCGGAGGCGTCGGGGGAGACAGGAAGCTGAGGCCTCACCACCACCTGCAAGCATTGAAGTGTCCTAGGTGTGATTCTATCAACACAAAATTTTGTTATTACAATAATTATAACCAATCTCAGCCGCGCCACTTCTGCAAGAGCTGCCGGCGGTATTGGACTAAAGGCGGTATCCTCCGTAACGTCCCCGTCGGTGGCGGTAACCGGAAGACGAGCAAGCGGTCCAAACCGAAAAAAGAACGCAAAGCGAATTCGCATTCGAGCAGCGAGAGTTCCAGTCTCGCCGCCGCCGTGGCTGCCACTCCAACCTCGGCCAACGGCAACAACGGTTCCACTACTGATTTAGGTTATAACTTTCCTGAATCGAAGTTTTATAATCTGAATCCGAATCCACAGGCTACGGCTACGAACCCTAGCTTTGATTCACAGCCGGTGGTGAATCAAACATCGGACTGTCAGATTTTCACCGGCATCGGAAGCTTCACGAGCCTCGAGAATATGCTAGGGTTTAACATAGACGACATTTCCACATCGTTCGATCAGCTAGAGCAAGCTTCGATCGTAGAGAATCCTAGCTCGGCGATTATGGATCACACAGTTAATCAGATTGACTTCGAAGAGGAGAATCGAATGACTGACGGCGGATTTTCGGCGGCGCTAGATTGGAGAACCGTTGCCGGCGGCGGCTGCGAAGGAGGACGGTGTGGAGATGAAGGGCCTTTTGATTTCACTGGGACCGTTGATCAAGCTTACTGGACTGATCAATCTCTTAATTATCTTCCATAATTACTCTGTAAGATTTTAATACAGAATTACATAAATGATTTAATATAAAAAGAGAAAATAGTTTGATGTCATTCAAATGATTTTCTGATTGATAAAAAATATATATATAATTACTGATAATAATATTTAATTTGTTATTATTAAGATGACACGATTGTGTAAATTTGAAAAGTCGAATATTACTTAGTGATAGTGTGTATCTTTATTTTCACAATATTTTAGATCTGGTTTTAAATTTTATTCTGTGAACATAATGTTATAATCTTTTCTAGTAGTGTTAATGTTTTAACTAATCTTCTAATTTCATATTGGAACAATATGGAGAAAATCGGAATGATTCGAATTGAAATACGCAGTCAAGAAATGATACAAGAGAAGTGTGAGGTCAGAATATCAAGATTTGCAGATTTAAAATTGGATCTACCGAATTTTTTTATCGAATCTTTTACCAACTACTTACAATGGGGGATGTAGACCATATTATCGAAATTTTTAAATATACGCGAGTCTCGTGCATTATGCGATAGGGGGTAATCCATTATATACAAATGAATGAACCATTTAAAATTTGGATCGCATTATGTCAACATCTATGTATTAATCTATGTATGTATAGCATGCCCCTTAAAATTTGGTGTTGCCACCCTTTCTTCTTTGTTTCTACAGCGACACAGGTATTGTCTATTGGGAAAAATGTTTATGTGTATATTCAAAATTTAACGGTTTAGTAAGTGAAAAATTGGATAGAATTTTGACGCATTTGAAAATAAATTTCAAAAGCAAAAATCATAAGAAATTGTAATAGGCGATACACGAGTTCAATCATTTTTCTTTAGGACGATCATAATTCAAATTGGTATTGGCGGTTCTGCATCACTCACGTCTCAAGATATAACGGCCCGATTTATAATTTTAATACTTCAAATTACAAGAACAACAAGCATACTAATATATTATCTCTTTGAATTGAATCATAAAGATGATTTAAAATACGAAATTGTGCATGAGAGAAGAGAATATTGTGGGCAACAAAAGATTAGATTGAAAGAAATTCATGATTTGGGGTCATGGATCGGATTTGAGTCATCTTTAATTAATATATTCATTTAATAAAATAATTTTACATGAAATTTATAACCATATTTTTGAAATATTTTTCTATAATTTATTTTTTAAAAAAAATAGACTCAAAACAGGGCATAATAGGACAAACCGACCTTAACCGACAATGACGAGCAAGTGGACAACAGTTGGCCATATCAACTAACCATATGATCTTTCCTTTTCATACTACGAGTCTATGACGTTCCGTACTCTCCACCAGAAAAAAAGGCCCATTTTATTATTAATTTAATTGGAATTAATTGTATGTCGCCAATCATATAGGGATAATTGCATTAAAAATCCCAAACCTTGGAGACATTAGCAAATTTTTCTCAAATCTTTGATTTGTTATAACCGTCACCCCTAACCTTTTCAAATGTTGCAGGTGTAGCACTTTTGGACAGTTTACATCCATAATTCTGTCAGTTGATCATAAAATTAATTTCGATCACATTTTTAATATTTTAAAATTGGGCAAAAGAGTAATTTTTCATTTATTACATCAAATAATTAAATAAAAAAAACATACACATACACACAATTGTCTTCTTCCTCTCAACCTTCACCCACCCACACCTCAAACCCGAAATCCACACCTACCATCGCCACCTCCAGATGACAACTGAAGCTGAAATACTTTTGCTTCTCCAAAGGATTGAAAATTTGGTTTATGTTTTCTTCCATCATTTAGTGAAATAGGTGCCGCGCACTGAACTCTTGGTGGCTGCATTCTCCCTGAGTTCCCATTGCCAATGTGAGTTCTCGTGGAAAAATGGCTCTTTGAAGCACTCGTATCCATCTGTTGCTCTCCATCCATGTAACGATCCAAAACTTAATTTGATAAATTGCCTTAGATATTTCAGAATGTGCTCTCGATGCAACACTAACAGATTTCCCCACTCTCCATCCATTTCGAATCATACCCATTTCAGAGAAATTTGGCTGGGTTTATCTCTCAAGAGTATGTCAATTGAATCAAACAACAATTGCAACAATCAACCCCAAAAAAGAAACATATGTTTACATTGCCACAGATTTTAAAAACAGAAAACTATATAAAAGAAATACAACTTTAAAGCCATGACAACATCATTACAATTGCTTACTAAGGTGAATGTTGACCAAATTGCTTGTGTGAATTATTGGTATTGCGATTTTGTGTGTTTGTGTGTGTATGTGGATTTTGGGTTTGAGAGGAAGAAGATGATTGTGTGTGTGTGTATTTTTTTATATAATTATTTAATGTGATAAATAAAAATTTACTCTTTTACCCCTTCTTAAAATATTAAAAATGTGGTCAAAGTTAAATTTTTGGTTAACCGACAGAATTATGGATGGAAAATGTTCAAAAGAGTTTCACTTGCAACATTTGGAAATATTATAGGTGACTCACGGCTGCAACAAATCAAAGATTTGAGAAAAGTCTGTTAATGTTTCAAAGGTTTAGGATTTTTTGCTTCAGTTATCCCAATCATATATACCAAAAGTTCCATGTATGTACATTCTCTTTAATTTCATGGGTGTTTCTTTATGCTATATAATACTTTAAAAATTGAAACATCGGCTCCAAGAAAAGAAAATTTTAAGAATCAAACATGATGTTTTATCGCTCATCGGACGAATCATTGTCCCTAACCCTTGGACAGTTTTAAGTTTAGTGGATAAAAGTACTATCGGCTCTACTTCATCGATCGACAATTTACTCCTACTGGTGGATTTAAAGGGCGGGCAGTTTAGTCAATTTCCCCATTGAGATTTGAACTTCCTTTTTGAAAGTACTAAATTACACGTATATCCTTACACTATTAAAAATAGGCAAGTTGTGTTACTGTTCCTTTGACATCACTTTGTCGTCATGTTGATGTAATATATCTATTTTTTTAATTATGGATTGGAAACGACGTCGTTCCACTTATATGCAATTACCATCCCGCCCGTTTATTCCCTTTCCCACGCAACCATCTCTACCTTCTCATTTCCAGATCCACATTGCAAACCCTAGCAAGAAAATTCAAAGATTTAATCGTGAGGCAATGTCAACGAGAATGACGTCACCTATTATGTATCAATAATAATGTCATGCTTTCATCTTTGAATCTCTCCGACTCTACAAAAAAGATTATTGTTGAGTAGGTGAGTTTTTTTTCATTTGCTTTATGAGGTTGTTCCATTTCTTGATAGTATAGGATTCTTTGTTTGCCTTTATCAGTCTTCTGGCGCATTTTTTGTGAGAATATGTGCTTTACTTAGCTCTTCAGAATTCTATAGCTTCTCTGTTTTTGTTTCTGATCCTCTTTGCTCTTTCTTTGTATTTATGTTTTCCAATTTTTGGTAATTTATAGAGGAATCTTTCCCTTGTGTTGTATTTGCTTAAGTTTCAGCGAGTTTTAGGTGGTGCTCTAGAATTATAATCGTAGTTGAAGCTTAAGTTTCAGCGAGTTTTAGGTAGTGTGCTAACCGTTTGGGTTGGTTTTGACTCAATGAAAAAAAAACCCCGGCCATGTCTCCGTTAAGCCCGTGTCTCCGTGTCCCACTTTATTAATAAAAAACATTAAATCCCGTGTCTCTCTCCATCTCTCCATGCTGCACGAAGAGTTTGTGCGCACACAGAGATGTCTCTGTGTCTCTTTTTTTTTTTTCCTCATTGATTCAACTGGCCAATCACATATTATCCTTGAATAACATTTTTAAACTAATTTCCAACACTTTAGGTTTCCAAATGTTCTCTAAAGACCTACAGTTATTTTTGTTTTTATTTTAGAATTTGTCCGCCACGATATAGGTATATCAAGCAATATTGGAATTCTACTGGTGGTAATTTTTTTATTACATTGTTTTTATTTCACGGTCTTTTTTCTTATCATCAATTTCAATTATATTAATAACAATTTCATTTATATTAATAATAATTATTCTTGTAGCTAAAAACTAAATGTTGATACTTATCTGTTTTCTTTGTAGTAGAAATATTATGTCAAATATAAATTTTTGATTTAACTGGTCAATCACATATTATTCTTGAATAATATTTTGAAACAAATTTCCAACACGTGAGGTTTTGAATTTTCTCTAACTAATACCTTTAGTTATTCTTGTTTATATTTTAGGATCTGCCCGTCACACTGCATATATGTAATTGCTTATGGTTTGGATTTTTTCAGGAGTTAAGAAGATTGCAAATATCAAGCAATATTGGAATTCGAGCCATGGTAAATTTTTTTATTACATTATTTTTATTTCATGGTCTTTTTTCCTATCGTCAATTTTAGTTATATTAATAATAATTATTCTTGTAGTGAAAAATTAAATGTAGATGTTTATCTGTTTTCTTTCTAGTAGAAATATTATGTCAAACAGAATTAATCTACCAGACCATTTCATTCAAGTAATAATACCTTCATTGGATCATAATCTTCGTTTGGTATATCTTAAAATGATGCTATTTTTTAACATTTATTCATTATTAATGAAATTGTATACAAAGTAAATAACATTTTTATGAGAATTTTTTTCTTTTTTTCTCTTACAGTCGCTTCCTAGATCTTTTGTTGTTGCTTAGGACATGACTTTATTGATACAATACGTTTAATCGGTTATGATGGAATTATTTGCAACATACAATTGGAAATGGTTGATGATAACATGTATCTTGCTGCTGGATGACCACAATTCTTTGACCGCAATAATTTACAAAATGGTTATGATATCATATTTGAATACAACGGAAATTCTACTTTCGATGTTTCGGTATTTGAGAATTTAGATGTAGAAGTGGTTTATGAGTATGATACATTTGAGGTTGAGATGTCACATATTGACAATCCTATTTTTCGAGTAACATTAGAGGCTGATCGAGATGGTCATCGAAAAATTGTAAACTCCTCTTTAAGTTAAATCTTTTGTAACTGTGTCATTCTTGCTATAAACAATTTTTCATATTCATTGATTTCACCTAATTCTAAATGCTGCTATTTATAGATTTGTGAATTTATTTTGTAGTATGTACTTGGGGCTTTTGCTTGATTGTATCTAACAAAATTTGTCCAGAATGTACAAATTCATGATCGTTCACATCACAATTGGACACTGCGAACAAATCTAAGAACAAATGGTAAGGTGTGATGTTTCACCATAGGTTGGACATGCTACGTTAGAGAGAAACAACTTCAAATAGGTGACATGTGTGTATTTGAACTTGTCAACAATGAAATCCCAATATTCATGGTGTACAAAGTGTGTCGCATCGATGGAAGTTGGACTCTTACATGAATTGTACATTTTCCATTTTTATGTTTCATGTTTACTTATTATCGCATTAATTTTGTCTTATTATATATAACTATGCGGTCGCATAGTTATAAATCCATGCAACCGCATAGTACATTTCATGGCCAAAATTGATGGTTGAACTTCCTTCTATGCGACTGCATATAAATGTACTATGCGATCGCATAGTACAAACGTTTGGCGAGATTTTATTTCCTTTTCCAACCAAAACTTTACTTTGGTAACAGGGTTTTGGACATCTATATAAACTCTAAGGTCATCCAGAACAAGGGATGAGAGTTTTTATGAAGATTTTTAGAGAGAAAAAGAGGCAAGAACAAGGAGAACAATACCACGATGAGAATATTTAATTCAAGAATCAACTTGGTGATGTCGTTCTTCACTTATTTTTCTGATTTTCTTCTCTCTACATGCTGTGCTAGATTAATTATGTACTAAGGAACAATACACTTTGTATTATTATTTTTAATTCTTAATTTTACATTCTTGACATCAAAAATATGTTTTAGAATATTTGAATGATTTACATGATCTTATTTTCTCAATGATCATAGTGCATGATAATTATGTGAATTTGGTGATTTATTTCATGTATTCGAGAGAAGAGAAATAAATTCGATATATATAAATCATCATAGGGTCCGATAAGGAATATAAATATATCGCTATACATTATGTAAATCTCAAGTGTTTATAAAAAAACTCATGCATTCTTGTATATTTGTATCCATCATAAAAATATAATTGGATCATATATGAGAATAGATTTAACTTTATTCGAGAGAGATTGTTAAATACTTTAGGAACATTAATTTGTCAATATTGCAACCGCGTGTCAATGTGGTTAAAAAGATTAATACTTAAGAATTCATGATTCTAGTACATTCATCACATATAAAAAAAAATAACTCAAATCATATTCATCACCAATTTGTATTTAGTTAGTTAATTCATTCAAACTTGCATAATTATCATTAATTTAGTTATAATTTCATCCAAACAACATTCTCATTTTTATTGTTTCGGTTAAGATTACTATAATTAGAATTAGAACTAATCAATCCTTGTGGGAACAATACTTGGGCTCAAAATCTATTTTACTAATTGTTAACGAACCGTACCATTGTAGTAATTTTAATTCGAATAAATATTTTCGTGAACAAAAGTGAAATGAAATTTGCTGATATAAAACTCAGTCCATTACATGGTATGTGGATCTGAAGGCTGACTACCCAAAACCAAATTCTAATCAGCTACTGTAGAAAGCTCCTCGACGCTCTCCTTGGAAGCAAAGCCTGGCATAGAGAAAACGTAGCAAGTTGCAATAAAATTTTCCCATTGGATCAGAAATAAAATGATGATAATAATCAAATTTACGTTACCTCTTCATAGCTCATCCTTAGCTGAATTTGAATTTACGGTTTCAGATTTGGTAGACTCTAGTTCAGCTGTGTCGTCTCGAGCAGACTTATCCCGTCTTTTCTGAATAAAGTCAATAATGTCCTCCTTTGTTCGGTTCCCTTCATACTGCTCCAAGTTACCATTTGCAGATCTGAAGTACAAAGTAGGGATTCCTTGAACTTTAAAAGTGTCCCTTGGGACATCATTTGCAGTTGCATCCTGAAAATGGATACTGGAGATTTTAGATAATATAGATAAATTAAGAAAAAAGAAATTGAGCAGATGAAAATCAAGAGACGGGGAATTTTACCAGTTTCGCAATCACGATATTGGGATCATTTGCATAGGAGACAGCAACTTCATCCAAAATTGGAGCAAACTGTTTGCAGGCTTCACACCATGGTGCATAGAACTCTAGCAGAACTATTGAGATAAAAAAAAAATAAATAAATAAAAATAATCCATAATTATATAGTAACATAACACAGATATCGAAACCACTGTAAAAATACTTTAAAAGATTAATCTTGAGGTTCTAGCAGAAAAAGTATTGTTCGGATTCATAAAAGAGAATGGAAGGTGTACATCGTCTAGTTACAAGAGATACATTGTATTTGATGAAAATAAATTAGGTACACAATTGTCCATTAATATGAACTTTGACAGAATTTACAGAAAAATATACATACAAGAGAACAAGAAAAAATTTGAAAAACTAAATCAAAAGTCCTTAGCTTTAGCAGTTGGGCGTTTCAAATTTTATATATCAAAGCTGGATACTAGCAGAATATCCATGCCACCGGTGACATAAAAATAAATCATACCAAAAACATTTTAAAAAGCTAGTACAAACCATTCTTTCCGGAGTTGAAAACCATGTCCTGAAGGCTGTCTGCAACGACCACCTTGACAGGTTCATCATTGACTTCAGGAATAGGCTCCGACCTTATGAACGGCTTCACTAGGCCATCCTGCAAGTGTCAATATATACAAGAAGTTAATGGTTATAATTTCAGAAAAAGAGTTTAATCATCAAAAACAACGGTCAATAAGTAAAAGAATAAGTATACCAAGTAATCTTTAAGCCATGGTGCAATTTGAGCAGGTTCTATGTTTGTCTTGAGGTACTTCTGTCGATCAGGTTTCTGAATAATAAGAACTGGCGCCTGGTCTTCTTTAAGTCCTAAGTACTGCAAGCCAGATTACATTAATTTTTACAGGTCAAATACAATTTTTCCAGTCAAAAAAGGAAAAGAAATTGAGTAAGGAGCAAGTGACAACCTTGAAGGCACCTTCACCGAGTTCAAGGTCACCCAACAGAAAGCTTATACCATTCTCTTTGTATTGCTTGGCAATATCCTTATATGTTGACTGGAAAGAATCAAACTCTTTGCTGAAGTTCACATACAGCATAGCCTGTACATGTCAAATTTCTAATTAGAACAGTATATCCTTGGGGTAAGTTACACAGAATAGCAATTCTCAAAGGGAGCAAAGATATATCTTGTTTATAACAAGTTATAATTGCTACAAAAACATCACATAGCATTTAGTTTTCTCCTTGCTAAGAATAGAAACATATGCAATTATGAGAAAATCAATGGAGGCTGCAGAGTCGCAAGGATCAGAAACATGTACAAGGAAATAAGTTTAACACTCGGCTAAAATCCGAGGATGTTGCAACAAGAATTTTGGTTTGTGAACTCGAGCAGAAGGATTCGAGATGTTGAAACTTGAAAGGTAGAGTTCTTTTATCAATTCAAGTTTGATGGAAATTTTATTAACTCGCCCTTTCAAGAGAAACCCAAAACCATCGAACTTACATTGTGATATTGCACTTAGTTGGCACACCAGTTGGCATAGAAATAGAAAAAACACAATGATTTATTGAAGCATTTTTATGAAATGCTACTGCATAACAAGTGCATATGATCATATGCATAAAGCGGGTTGTCTCAGTTAATAAATTATTACCTTAACGCACAGAAATTAGCATAGACATCTGATAACAGTATAATTCATTGAAATATATGTATTTAAGTACTACTGCATAACAAGTGCAGATGAGTCCCCAATTCCGAATAAAAAGAGCCTGAGTACCTTAGCATTAGGACTTTGAAAGAATTTGTTGACATATGGATGATTGATTGGGTTTTTATCAAAAATAGCCACAACAGGAATACTAGTTTCTTCGATAAATCTCTCCAATGCAGCAACTTGAAAATCCTGCAACAAAAAGAAGAGACAATGTAAAGATTAAACAAACCAAAAGGTAAACGGAAAAGGAAAAAGAAGTGTCCAAATGCGAATACTAGGCTGGAGAAAAAGAACAGGAAAATACAATCCTATAATACCTGGAAATCAACGACCAGTTCATCGAAAGGCTTTAGCAAGCGAAGAGTTGGCTTCTGTACTGATTCACCCCGAGGAAGGAGTTTGGCATCAAGAGTGTGTCCAAAATCATAGTCAGATCGCAACTTTTCAGCTAAGGCCATAAAATTCTCAAATTCCTCCCCAGCAAATTCTGGAAACACCCCAACCTTGAAGAACGTATATGCACATAATCTCAGAATCCCAAATAGTTAACCAATAAACAAAGATTAATATTAAAAAACTTACAATAAAGATTTTTTTCTCATTGATCAGACTGCCAGCATCTTCCGTTGATTTAATTTCAGCGGATGCAGGACCAGTTTGTTTCTTCAAGTAATCAACTATACCGTCAGCCTCACGAGGGCCATTATATTTTTGAATGTTCTTCCCACCATTTCTTAAGATCTTAATAGTGGGGAAACCCTGGATCTGAAATTCAGTTGCTAGTTCTCTGTTCGCTTCGTCACTGGCATCAACTTTTGCTAGAATGATATGGGGTTCGTGGCTGCTTAGTGCCAATGCAGCTTTCTCATACTAACAGATTTGAAAAGGGGAAAAATAAAAGACAATCAGCGTAAATAATATGTTCATAAAAGGAATGTATTCTGGGTTTATAAAGCTAGAAACTATTACCTCTGGAGCAAGTGCGTTACAGTGCCCACACCTGTTACAAGAGAAATCAAATGGAAATCATTAATTAAATTTGAAAGAAATCCAATCGCTACGATATAAAATTACAAATAAACAGATATATAGAGATATAGATGAGGATTTTTGAATGTACATACCAAGGAGCGTAAAATTCGACAACGATGAAGTCTTGCTTGGACACAACCTCGGAGAAGTTGGAATGATCCAAACTCAACACTTTCTCGCCTTCCTCATCAAGTGCTGATACATTCATCAGGGCCAAAAGAGCCAGAGAAAGCACCAAAATGCCACTGAGAACCCTAGTTTCCATCGCTACAGTACAGACTCCAAAATGAAAGTTTCTTGTCTGTGAGGGGAGGGAGAGTGAGGAAGAGGAAATGCAAGAGGGTGATGCACATTTATATAAGTTGGTACAAATATTTGCCACGTAGGCGTACCGGTGACGTGGCGGGAATTTATTGGAATGGGGGACGTCGAGATATGAATTTTAAAGGGGCGATATATATAGGAAATTGAGAATGTCACGAAATTCTTAATAATTTTCTTCCATAAATAAAAAGAATTGAAGTGGAAAAATCTTTAATTTTGAGTTTTGCCTCTCTTTTCACAAGAAATTTTTTAATCTTCATACTCATTTTCAACTACACATTCACATAAAAAAATATTGTGTACATAAAAAAAAGAATCCATATATTTTAACAACACATTTTTCAAAAAAATTAGTAATCAAAACACCATTTTTATCAATAATGACCATCAAACGAAATTTAGCCTCTGTTTGGTACACATTTAAATTTTCATTTTCATCATTCTACTCATTTTCAATCACACATTCTTCAGTAAAATAATTCATCACATCAATAACTTTTC
>CAIGRL010130881.1:0-20516 GCA_903798325.1 Fraxinus xanthoxyloides | reverse complement strand
CCCCCCCGAACCCGCCCCGTGAAGAATTAAAAAAAAAATTAACTACAAATTAAAAAAAAATAGTTAATTGAAAATTTTTGAAAAAAATATATATATATATAAACGGGGCGAGCCTGCGCCCCGAGGTGGGGTGGGGAGAGGCGGGGGATTTGCGGGACCCCGCCCCGTTGCCATCTCTGATTATGAGTTTTATGAAATAAGATTTAAATAAGGAAAAGATAATTATAAATTGACGATATATTAAATAAAAGAAATAAGAGTTGGAAAAAGTTGGTTTTTAGAGAGTCAGAGTGAATGTTATTCTAAAATCGTAATGACCTCATTTCATGTAGGAATTCACATCTCGATATAATCTTAAGACAATGTTATTTTGAACTTATAATGGTATCTCTTATTCGATTATTTATTCACGTTTTCATAAGAAAATAGCCAAATTTCTCAAATTTCATGCACTTGGCGTCTCTCTCTCTCTCTCTCTCTCTCTTTATTTATTTATTTTTTTTTTAAGAGGAGGCTCGATCGAAGCTTGGTCATGAATTTGATAGGACTTCATTTTTACCACTTGAGCTATATCAACCACCAAAATAAAACTGAAAAGTAATACAATTAAATTAAAATCATGAAACTATGAAAGGTTTAAGGTTTAAAGCTTTCTTAAATGTTGGTTACAATTGTGTTTTGAAGCCCATTTGTCTAGCCTAGGTGTCTTGGTCAGATTCTTTAATTAGGCTTTATTGGCAATGCTCTTCAACTTGACACTTCTCAATATGCATTTCAACGTGAATGTTATCGAACATATTTGTACACTACGGCCCTTTGATCTTATGAGGACGAATTGTGTTGTCATGTGATGTCAATAGATCTTATTATTCTACGCTTAAATGAGAGATGCAACAAAACTTGTTCGACAAAATAAATACAAGTTGATTTTTAAGAAAAATTCTAGCCGGGGTTTACAATTTTCAATTAATCTACTTGTACAGATGATGTTTACACCTCTGTAGATAAATCAAGGGCCAAAATGCATGCCACCTCATCATCCGTTAAACTAACTGTATATGTAGCACTACGTGGCACCCATGTTTTCAACTTATGAAAAGGTTTTAGTGTCATTTGGTGACCGAGCCTATAAAAAGTTAATTTTTCTTAAAATGATAATTATACCCTCATATTTTAATAAACGAAACCTCGAGAATGACAAAGAGCCTGCTCCCACTTCACATCTGGATGTCCAAAGAAAAAGAGAACAAAAGGCAACCCTATGATGTATGCTACTAACGTTGCACTTGCACTACATGTTGCATTGTGCAATAACGTTCGATTAGTCGACTCGGGAAATTTCAAATTATACGATCTTATCCCAATAACGTTAAGCATATGTTACCTGATATTAAATATTTTTGAGTGCTTATCTAATTCATCGAATTTAACACGTTATTACTTCATCATGTGCGTAACATTACAAACAACGTGATTGATTAATCTTCTCGCATTGTCGAAAGTTTGAACTTCCATATAAGAATTTTTTTTACTCCATCATAAAAGACTTGGACACATAATATGGCTTTACGTAAAATGGAACCGGAAAACACTTCTTAATAATTAATTAAAAGCTGGAACTAATTGAATATTTATTTGTTATAATTGAACAACTTTGTGTTAAAATCGATATAAATTTTTCAGGGTCTCTTCATTTTCCCAGCTTATCAGTTTCTCTTCGTCCTTTAACTCCATTCGTCCATTCAATTTCCACGTTCATAAATTTTGCAAGCCTTCCTCTCCTATATATATATGTGTGTATCCTAGTCTCATTCAATCTCACAATCTACTAAAAATCTCACTTCGAAACTCAGAGAAATTATCGACTATGGCTTACACTTCCAATCTCCTTGCAGTTATGCTGACTATGTTGTTGGTATCGACCATGGTGCCAGCGCGTAAACTTGAGTCGACATCGACCCTTTTAGCGCGTCTTAAATTGGACGAAGAGGGGTCATCTTCATGTTGGGACGCAATGTTTGAACTCCAATCTTGTAGTGGAGAAGTGGTGTTGTTCTTCATCAATGGAGAGACACATCTCGGGCCGAGATGCTGTGATGCTATACGAATCATCGAGCACCAATGCTGGCCTTCGATGCTTGGATCACTAGGCATCACGACCGAAGAAGGCGACATTCTACGTGGCTTCTGCGATGCAAGTGTTGACTCAGGCTCGAGCTCTGGCTCAACCACTCTGACCACTAATCTCACCACTTGCCTCCCATTGTCTCCATAGTCTTACACGGTTGATATTGCATATTGTGATCACTGCACTATTAAAAATATGAAGTATTGATAATAACAATAAGAGCTATGACTTTATTATTCTCGTGTTTGATCTTTGATAATGTTACCATTTCATTGATTTAATCGTTTGAATTCCATTATGATCCATTTTCAGTACTTTGAAGGTTTAAATTCCAGCACTATAACTTGTAAATTGTAGAAACTTGTTCGAAATCGACTAGCATAAGTAGTAGTTGCATCTCCTAATATAATTATCAACCAATTGAACAAAAAGTTGTCGAATTGGCCTATTTCTCGATCGTACCAATTGAAATCTTTTGATAAATGGAAATACGGATCGATCAGAAAGGCAAAATGCAAGATTCCTCTTTTTGTTCCCTTAGATCAACAAACACAATCAATGACTAGTTACACTTAAATTAACTATGCAAGTTGGAGAATCTTTCAATTCTTTTCTCCTCACATGAGCTGTGATTGAAAATGGAAGTTATGTTTTCCTCGAAAAAGGGCTCGACATAAAATCGTATGCAAGGAAAATTGTGCCACTTGTAATATTTCGTCGCGTATTTTATGCAAAGAATGGTTGTAGCAAGATCATTTTTATTTTTTTTAATCTTTTCATATATTAAGACTTGGGAAAAAGTCAACTCTTTTCCTATTCAACCTTGCACAAAACCAGGATCCATGTCGAAGCCACATGCTATTGTTAGTATGTTCACATGTTACAACACTTTACAAGAAATGCTAACTCTAGTTACTCCTAAAGGACCACATGTAGCATGCACAAATGTTAGTGGGTTCGACTTTTGAAATTCATTTCTCGGTTTTTCGATCCAACTTTATTTTTCAAATAATTATTTTGTCAAAAATAATCTTTATCAAAAACACAGGTTTCTATAAAGTCATAAGGTCATGTATGGAAATTGACACTTGTCGAGTACAGAGAGGTCAAGAAAGTTGGTGATCAGATGAAAGCAAGCCAGCAATCGAAACCTTACTGCACAACGACCGCAACTGTAATGATCTTATCAAACATATCATTTGAATTACTATCGAGAAATATTTAAAAAAGTAATACACATTTAGAAGAGATAATCAACATGGAAAATCAATATACAACAAGTATGAATTTTTCTAAACATCATTTTCTTTACATCTATAAATCTCTCACATATTTTCTGACCTAATTTATAAAGCTTTTACAATACATACAAGTGTAAAACAAAATCAAAAGATAAAAAATTCAAATAAGAATCTCAAGAAAATTTCTTGTTCTTGTTATGAATGTAAGAATAATAATTGTGATTAGAGTTTAAGCTGTACTTAGACCCCTTAATCCTCATCGAATAACTTAATCTCTTCCAAAAGCAACGCCTTCTAGGGGTCAAAACTCCGGTCACATGACTCGTGTTCGTCTTAATCTTGCTACGCTTAACGGCCAACCCACGTACTTCTGGCGGCCGGTATGTACGGATTAACGGCCACTTAACTCCGTTAAAAAATGGGTGACATTTAATATCGGTTGCACCCCTGGTACACCCTAGCCTTCTCCGCGGGTCCTTAACCAACAACTTCTCTATCAAGTCCCGAGCCTCGGCCATCCCGGGTTCCTCCCTTTCTCCTTCTGTCACCTGGAACCTCACCCCTTTAGTAGATGCTATATTGCGCAGGGTGGATTCTTTACTCGATCCCTTAAACGGGGTCGTCCCATACAACAACTCGTATATTAAAACGCCAAATGCCCACCAGTCGACTCCGTTACCATGGCCGTTGCCGTTAACTAACTCCGGCGCCAAGTACTCGTGGGTCCCGACGCACGATCTTGAAAACGCTGTCGTTGGCTCGGCTACAAACCCAGTGACCCGTTCCTCCTGTCTCCGGTTACCAAAACAACTTTTTCTCGAGCCCAAATTAATCTCGGTCCGATTTTCCAATTTTGGCGAGACATCAGAATTGAGACACAAATCAAAATCTGATAACATAATGTGGCCATCTTCACGGATCAATATGTTCTCTGGTTTGAGATCACGGTATACAATGCCTTGTGCATGTAAATATTCAAGTGCTAGTAGAATTTCAGCTGTGTAGAACCTGACCGCTTGAACCAGGAACCGGTTTCCGGGTTGCTTGCTAAGCAAGGAATGCAGGTCACCATTGGGACAGTAATCCATGAGAAGGCAAGTGTAATGAGAAACTTCCAAGTGAGCATATAGTGTAGGTAGAAAAGGGTGATCAAGAGTGGAGAGGATTTGAGCTTCAGTTTGAACGTGAGATAGTTTCTTGGAAGTCAAGGAATCCCGGTCAACGACCTTGAGGGCGAAGTTTGCGTGATCATAGTCGCGTAGACGACAGAGGAAAACACGGCCGAGGTTACCAGAGCCGACAAGGCGGATAAGTTTAAGATGACGAAGGTGAAGTGCTCCGTCAGAGGATAACGTAGTGACGGCCTTTATAGCTTCCCAGTTGGGATTGTTGTGGCGGGAGTGAGAGCGGTGGTGGAGGCTGGGGATGACGGTGGAAGGGGTGGTTGTGGAGGTGGTGGAAAGGCGGTCATTGAAGCTGAGAGTCAGGCTACTGCGTGCTAAGCTACTACGGGCGCTAAGAGTACGATCGGTGGTGGTGGTGGTAGTGGAGGCGCAGCTGGTAAAGCTGAAATCTAGGTCTGAGTCTGGTGTATTGAAAGAAATTTCTTCAATGTCCATCTTCGCTTAATTTGTAATTGTAAGGTTGTATTGCAAGGTTGCTTGTATAGGTATATATATACAGTAAATTAGTAGTATAGAGAAGTATGGTGGGGGTGGGGGGGGGGGGGGGGGGAACATGTTTGGTTGACCAAAAGTATAAAGATAATTAGTATGAAATAATTATCTCAAGGGCTCTAATTTTAAGAGTTCATTTCATCTTATCATTAAAGAAATTTACAATCCATATAATAATTTGATTCCTTTCTCAAAAGTTCTATAAAATTCTGCGTTTCTTATTTTCGATTTGAAGTTTGACTTACAAATCAGAAATCCTGGTCGTTGGCTTTTATGACGTTGGTACTAAATTTTTTGAAATGATATTCATTATATCTTGTGAGGTAATTTACTCAATGACGTGAGCATTCCGAGAAGATTATGAGTTTAATATGCTCAAATTATTTTCAAACTAAAGGTCCGTTTGTTTTAGATTTTAATTTAAGTTAAAGTCAAACAATCAATATTAACACATCTTTCATGAGTTACACCACTTTTCAACTACACATTTCAAAAACTTATATCACAATCTACTAAAAAATCTAATTTTAATCCCTACCAACCACCCAGTAAATTTCGAGAAATTATAAATTATTGGTAATATGTTTCCATTTATTACTTTTCAACCAAATTTATGTAAAATAATGCTACTAAATTACTGATTATTTATTCTATGTGAAACTTGAATTATTAAAGGTGTGCTTGAGCCTCATTGATTTAGGAAGAATGTATTCTGAAATAGTAAATTGATGAAAATGTATGGTTGAAAAAGAAGAAAAAATTATTGATATGATGTAAAATATTATTTTAATGAAGAATGTGTTGTTGAAAATAAGTAGAAGAATGAGAATGAAATTTTTAATGTATATCAAACGGATATTAAGATTAATTTTAGAGTGATAATATAGTACCCTCTTGTTTATAATTTAATTATTATTAAATAAGATTAGTTTTACTTCATTAGGCAAAAAAAAGTCCAATGGTTTGGGTCCCACATGGAACGTGGATGCTGATGTTCGCCACGTGGTCAACATGGACCCTACATTGTCGGTTCCATCAGCTAAATTAACTGAATTATCTGATAAAAACTCATAAATTAATAGGAAAAAGGAAATAAAATAGTTTTTAACTTACAAATAATTCATCAATAATTTCATACCAATTGAGTTAATGCACAATAATTCAGAAAAAAGAAAAGAAAAACAAATTATTAGCTTGCCATTGGCACGTGATCATGGGTTGCATTTGCAGTTTATGTCTTTCTTCCTTAATTTTTTTTCCCATGTCTGTATCATATATATTTTGGGACACGTGATTGTGGGGGTTAATCACAATGTGTGTTTCCCATGGTTTCATTTTGATTCTCAACTTGGAACTTTCCTTTGTCGAAAATATAGTTCTTTTATGCCTCCGAGTGATTAAAATGTGGTCGGTTGTGCTTTCACTCAAAGGGTTAAAGAACGATTGATTTGAATTTTCTGTTGAACGCCACATGCAATTACCCGAAAGTTACACACACACACACACACACAGAGGTTTGTGTGTGTGTATATATATATATATATATTGTTAAGATATAAAATCTCAAATCGAATAATGTTAAAAATATAGAAGGGTTTGAGTTATTTCTCTTAATAAAGTTGACATTTTAAGATGAAATTCATAATCTTAATATAGTATCAGAGTATGTTAAACCCCAACAAGTAATTCGATCCAATTAAGACTCAAAAAATATTGAGCACATGAATTTCAAAATTGGTATGTTCAAACGAGCCACTATCTTATAAGTGTATGTTAAAGAATAAAATTTCACGTTGAGTAAAGATGAAAATATAGACCAATTTATAAATGTTTATCTTTTAAGATGGAATCTCAAATCTTAACATGGTATCAGAGCATGATGAACTCCGCTCTACAAAACATGAAATTTCCAATTGCATTGTGCAGTCGCAGCTATAAAATCCTACATCCAATAAAGATAAAAACATAGACCAATTTATAAAGGTTGATATTTTAAGATGAAAATTTCAAATTTTAACATGGTATCAGAGCCTGTTAAGCTCAAACGAGTAATTCGATCCGATTAAAATTCAAAAAAAATGGAGCATACAAATTTCAAAATTGGTATGTTCTAACAAGCTACTATCTTATGGGAGCATGTTAAGGGATAAAATCCTACATTGAATAAAGACAAAAATATAGGACAATTTATAAAGGTTCGTGTTACTCCTCTTAATAAGATTGACATTTTTAGATAGAACCTCTAACTTTAATATATATGGAGTTATTGTTGACATTTCTATTAATAATCAATGTTAAATCTCGCTAGCAATTGACCGCCCTGATAGTTTGTGGTTGGCTACATGATCCATCAATACGAAAATTAACGGTTTTAAAAAATACTTCATGATAGCGTGAGTCATATTTTTTATTTCACTATAGTAATAACTCGATAATCAATTTGTGTTGTGCAAAAAGAATTTCGATTCCGTAATCTAGGGTTAAGGCGGTCCATAGATAGGGCAAATGCATGTGCCACAAATGTGTATGCATTTAATTTAGGACATAGCACAATGTTTGTCCATGATATATAGAAAGAGACATATGATGTTGTATGTCCAATTGGTCTCCCTAAGAGAAGGGCCACAAGATCACATCATTAGACCCATGCAATTTCATTCTTGGGTTGATTTGTCTCCCTCTCTTATGTTACAGATATTATCTTCAAACGCGTTCATTTTTACATAAATACTGAGTTTAAAATAAATTTCAGACTAGATGGGTATAATTTTATATATGTGGAATGCTTGTGCTTGATTCTATCTCAAATGTGACTATTAGATGCTCATGGTTGAAGAGAAGACGTATTTATCTACGACGTGTTTAGCATACTGGCCTAATGTTCGAAACATTGGCTCGGATAGTGACTCGAAAAGATTAAAAAAAAAAGGTCGAAGAGTAGAATTAAGGTCGAATTGGTTGTCAAAAATTTGAATTAGTGATTTTTTAGAAATGGATAGTTAAAAAGGGAAAAAAAAGTTGGGTGCACGTGTAAAATTATTTTATAGGAGAATATGTGATTAGAAAATGAGTTATTAAAAAATTAGTTTTGAGAAAAGTAGGGGACAAAAAGAGGCTTAGTAAATTAAAAATATATTTTTTTCTTCTTTTTATAGTTGAATGGAGTTTAAAGAGCATGTTGAAACTTCTAGTTTGTTACACATAATCGAACTAAATTCACAACCGGTTTAGATTTCTCTAGTTAAACTTGCTTACTCGATTCAATTCTCATAATCATGGTTGAAATGTCATTTTTAACGTGACCTGTATTATATATAGTAGTTGTGAAGTTATATCCATGCCTACCCCAACCCCATCCCCAACCCAAACCCGTTGGGAGTGGTCATAATATCTTTAGCTACAAACATCCAAAAGAACTTATTCTTGGCACCTTAGTCTCCACATAAAAAGCTGTGATTTGTGACCTTTGAATGCAATAACTTGACAAGAAACTATCAATTAATCCAAATTCAATGCACAATTATAAGATATGATAGAAGGAAACTATTGAAGCCAAAACATTTTCACCCCTTTCTGCAGATACATTGTATTTGTCCAATCTTATTAATTATTGAACTCAACTTTATTATATTAAATAATAATTAATTTAAATTAATTATCTAAACTTATAATTTATTAATCTTGCAAATTGCTATCTGCTTCTGCAGACTTCCACATGCATCATCAATTCCCATAGTTACTATTCATTATTTTGTCAGTCTTATAAACTCCTAATCATTACTTAGATCCCACAAAATGAATATAAAATTATATCTTTAGAATCAAAATAAAACCCCAACTAAAAAGATGCCCAAAGTTTAATGTGTTGTCTAAGGAGAAGGAAAGGGATACTTAATTTTGCACATATACAGTTGGCTAGGGCTCCAATTTGTCTGCTGACCCACAAAAAATTGGGTACCTCAAATGTCAACAGACAAGCCATGATTAGCAGGAGATACCTAATACATGTCAAATAAAAAGTTTATAACAAGTCCACAAACTTCTACAATAATTTATTTCGACTTGATATGAGAAACGATCGAATTCTAAAATTTGACTCTTGGTTTGATTCATTTATTCATTTTATGCACATGCCCGTATGTATGCAAGACTCATATATAAACTTAAGCTTTAAGTCGAGGCAATTCAGAAGAGACCCCTCTTCTTTCCATGATTGTAAGTAACTCACTTTGCAACGACGACATGTATTTTATAAGTTAAAGTAGTCGTTTCCCTAAGCTAAAGCGATCCTCTTATTCTACCATAATCTAAAACAAGAGAATCAGTAGTGAATGAAATTAATGAATTGAAGATTTATGGGATCTAGAAATTTTTAGAAAAAATATATGCTATGTCGGACGCTTTTCTCTCGTGCTCGAGAAATACAGCTCAACACACACAAACACAAACAAAAACACCATTGGCCAGTGACAAAGAAAGGAAGTAATGAAATCACCATTGGCATTGAAGAAAGAAAGCAAATTGTTGTTGAAAGTGACACTCACATGGAACAACACACTGAAAATAAGGTGATTATATATTTAACATTGCCAATGGAGAGAGAGACAAGGAGGGATTTGCCAGTTTATAATATATGATGAGATGAAAATGACAAGCTGTCAGATGAGTTTCCAAAAGGGTAAAATCTTCATTTTGTTTCTAAGCAGAATGTTGGACAAAAATGAAACAATCTCAACTAAAAAACTTCCTACCAAACTAAAATTGAATGTATTTTATAATATGGATGCAACAAAACTAACCTCTAGTTCAATGAATGGAATTTGCCTCCAGCTTAAAAGATTCTTTTTGGGGATAATTAACTATTTAAGTACTAAGACTTTTCACAAGCTGGAGGGACATGAGTAAGGAAGGAAGTCAGGAAATGAAGTTTACCTGAAAGCTTTACCAATGGATAGATATGGCTATAGGAAGATTTTGATGCTAGATACATAATATATAGTAAAAATACATGATCAAGGGTTCAGCTAATGAGAAGGAAGGTGTGAAACAAGATACTGGGTACCGCTTGACGTGAGAGAGATACGATTACGAGTTGTACTCTCTAAATAAGGCGAGATCTTCCTTTACAAGGAATGAAAGTGTGGATGAGGTGGACTTCTAAGCATGGGGCTCTGATAGGGCCATCACACAAGCTAGGCTCGGCTCGTGGAAAAAAATGTTAAGCTTGACCTACCTCTTATAATATTACATTATTTTAATAAAAAAAAATGTAAAACCTTAAAGCAAGTTGTCAATATACTATGGCAGATGCAAAATCGACAAATATGTTGCATTTTTGCAGCTTATTAGAAGGGCACGTGAACTGGCTCATGAAAAAATGAGCCGAGCAATGGTTGCCTTGTGAAAACACAAACGTGAGGGCTCAACTCGTGTGCCGAAATCTGAACCTTGCTCAACCCGTGACCCATTAGTTCACAAGCTTGGGTTTCCCTTGGGCCGAGCCCGAATACGCTATCCGATGAGCTCACAAACTACTTGGGTCCATTCTACATGTGGTTGAAATAGGCCGGTGACAAAATCCCAACGGATGGCCAATGGGCTTTTCCTCCTACGAGCCCTTAAGCATCCCCTTGGCACACTCCCTCCCTCTATTTTGGCCCAACCTAGGCCCATTAGTACCGTAAATCTCTTGAGGTCCAATCTTCAGAGCCCTTTAATTCCTATTTCCGAAATTTAACGGCAGTATCTACCAACCCTAAACCCACTCGTTGACGTGTCAAAATCCTCAATTCCTATTGATCCAAATAACGTCATTTGACTAAATTTTTCGCGCGTCAATTAATATTGATTGTATTCATTAAAGCTTCCATTTTTTTCTTTCTTCATCCAATTCGCACTAATGGAAGGTGTACTACACGCTCCATTTCAAATGGACACGTCTTCAATTTTCCCAAACATTTGCTGACATCTCGAGTAGGGAGCCACCCCCTTAACAACGCCAGCGAACCGCCACCATTCCCCGACTATTTCAATTTGCGTTGACCGCTGAATCTGTGTGTTTACTTGTTTCTATTTTATTTTATTTTTTGTACTTTTCCCAAAAACCCAAGAAAGGTACAAAACTGTTTGTTCTTTCATTTTTGGTGGGGATCATAGATTGTGGGTTTTGTCTGTAGATACATATAGACCCAAGAAAGATTTGCAGGCTTATTATAGATGGTGGAAGCTAGGGTGGTTGTAGGGAATAAGGAGTCGAAGGGAGGGAGGAAGAAATGGGCGGTGATAGGGGCCGTGCTGGTGGTGTTGGTGGCGATAGCACTCACATCTAAACATGCCCAGAGTCCCAAGTCCTGTCGATGTGCTCAGGTATCATTCTTGCATTTCTTTTTGTGCAATTTAGCTTTCAATTTTCTTGTAGGGAGGTTGTGTAATATGTGCATGTTTCTTGTTTTGGGTATGGCAATTGTGAATTTCTTGAATTGATGAGATATTATAGCATAATTGGGGAAAGAGAAAATTGATTGAATAGAATCACCCCTTTTCAAATTAATGTTAGATTGTGTGATTGTGAAATTCTGAACTGGATGTTTGTAAGCTAATGAGTACTTCATGCAATCAATTAGTAATTATACTGATTGAGCAGTAGTAAAGTTTTCGACTTTGTTTGCTGCCAAAAGCACCACATCTACTCTTTTTAGTTAAGAGTTGAGAATGTTGACCTCTTGTTATGTTGATGGTAGAATAATATCAACCTTTGAGTAACTATTTGGTATAGTCTCTATGAGCATTTCCTTCCCAATTGATGTTCATTAGTTAACACTGTGAGATGATAACTATTTCTATTCCACCTTGTATCTGTTGCTGGAAGTTTTGGATTTACAGGCAATTGATTGAGGTACACACTTAATTTTCTGCATAATTTAGTGCAAAATGGTTTCGATAGATTCAAACAACTTTGCAGTTATTAGATAGCGCCAAATGAGGATTGATTGGATTAGGCTTATTTTGTTGGGACTGTCCGAGAATGTTTTGGACACTCTTATAAGATGAAAGCATTTAGAATCTTTAAAACAAGATTGTGTGTAGATAAACTGGCTTGTTAAGATAAAGTCAGCATTTATTACATTATGCACATTATATAATTTCTCTGGTTTTCTTGATGCTTGATCATAATTATTGCATCTACATCACATGCTTGCTATGTTGTTTTGATGATTTGAGCATAGGAAAAAATGATTTTCTACATATTTGATTGGCTGAAAGAAAAAATGGTTTTCTTGATGCTTGATCATAATTATTGCATCTACATCACATGCTTGCTATGTTTGTTTACTAACCCTTTTTTGCAGGACTCTCGAAAATATACAGGCATCATTGAGGACTGCTGTTGCGATTATGAGACAGTAGACAGTCTTAATGGGGCAGTACTACACCCATTACTTCAAGAGCTTGTGACTACTCCATTTTTCCGATACTTCAAGGTTGGATGCAAACCAATAGTGTCTACTATTACAAGAATCTGTTTTTCTAGATAATATTCTGATAATATCATTTACAGGCTTCGTGCAAATTTTAACAAATATTTAATATAGTTGAAACTATTATGCATGATTGATTATGACCGACTGTGTATGTTCTTACAATTGCTAATATGATCTTGTGTCAAATGTTCTTATTTTTTTAGCCAACTGTATAATCTATTCATTATTAACTGTCAAATGGTTTCACTGGAAAAAATTGCAAATATGGACCACAAGTTCAGCTTTGTACCCATACGATAACTTTATTATAATCTTCACTTACCATGGCGGTCACGGCAGTCTGCGATGTGATTGTAGATTCTGAGGTCTTAGAAGTAATTATGTCCAATGAAATATTTTTTCTTAGAAATGGAAATGCTAGCAGAATGACTAAACCAGACTGAGACCAAATTTACTAGTTTTGTGAATGTCCTCCTATAATGGGGCTAGAGTTTTTAGTCACAACAAAACAAGCTGCAGCACAATCATTGCGAAATTGTTTTGCTGCTAGTGAAATCTGAACTCCTGTAACATGGCAAATATTTTTAGTAATGCAAATTGCTTAATTTCTTTACTTTGTATAATTTCTACTTTTTATTCTTCTTCACATTTTAGACAACCTTGTTATTGTTACCTCAACAAAAAAAATTCGGTAATCAGGAAATTTAACTTCTTAAGTTTTAAAAAAAATAACTGTTGCACAACTTCCGATTTATGAAATTCGAAAAGGAAAAAATAGAACGAAACGAGATTAAAAATCATATTGGGCAAGTTCTATCTTTATCGTTGGATCATATTGATTACTTGCTGTATTAATATTCAAGCCTGATGTGCTCCATCCAACATTGCAGGTTAAGTTGTGGTGTGACTGCCCTTTTTGGCCTGATGATGGCATGTGCAAGCTGCGTGACTGTAGTGTATGTGAATGTCCCGAAAATGAATTTCCTGAACTCTTTAAGAGACCAATGAAACATAGTCTTCCATCTGATGATTTAAAATGTCAAGAGGGTAAGCCACAAGCTGCTGTTGATCGCACTCTAGACTCTAAGGCGTTTAGGGGCTGGATAGAAGTGGATAATCCATGGACAAATGATGACGAGACAGAAAATGGTAATTCCTGTATTCTTCTTGTACCATACTGCATATTATCCTTAAGCCCTCTATTTTTGTTCTTGTTGCTTGCTCTGCAATTTGCATGTTGAATCTCAAACTAAATCCGTATACACTCTTAGTTTATCAGATTAACCCAGTTGTTTATTTCTTAGCCTGTGTTTCAGTTAAATTATGTTTACAATGAAAATATATGGTAACTGATTCTGGACTTTATGAGAGAATCACATGACGTTAATTGGTATATTCTCATTTGCAGACGAGATGACTTATGTTAATCTGCAACTGAATCCTGAACGGTACACCGGCTATAGTGGGCCATCAGCCAGAAGGATATGGGATGCTATATATTCAGAAAATTGTCCAAAATGTGAGATTATTTCTTCAGATACTTCTATCTTGTTGAGCATATGAGCTTTTGAAAGATGATTGTAATTTATATGATATGATTCATGCCCATATACATTGAATTGCATTATGAACTAACCTTAAGTGCTAAAATATGTCAAACGCCTTACTGAATGAATTGTAGTGGTCCTTTGAGCTGGTGGTGTGTCGTCTTCATGCATCAAGATGGTCTAACTCTTTTGTTAAATAAACTTCAGAATTATCTACAAATTGAGATTAAAATGGTGTTTAGCTTGTAGAATGCAGGTAATTTCCTGCAAGGAATGGTTTTTTTCCTTCAATCTCTGCTTTCCCTTCTGTCCTGATCCTCGTAGTGAATCAGTATATTGCTATTGCTCTCATATTTCCAAATTACATTGAGCATTGACTTTACTTACCTTTTGGTTGGTGCTGGGATATTCGTTATGCAATTGAAATATTGCCAGATAACCCTGCAACATCAAAAATAACTACTCAGGAATTATGTTTCGTACTATGATATTAAGTTTGAATGTATGCCCTTTTTTTTCTTTGCCAGATGCTTCTGGAGAAATTTGCCAGGAGAAAAAAATCTTGTACAAGTTAATATCGGGCCTTCACTCCTCGATTTCAATACACATTGCCTCTGACTACCTACTTGATGAAACTTCAAATCTGGTACCCCCTGGTTTCATTTCCTTCCTTTAGTCCATGCGTGAAGAAACTTTAGACAGAAAGCAGTCAAACCATATCTGAGAACATGCGTGGATATTAAACCCACAGTTTTTACTAAAATAGAAACTTGAACCATCTTGTTTTGGATTGTAATAACTAAGTACCAAATCATTTTGCTTCTCTTTCAGTGGGGCAGAAATCTTGAGTTAGCGTATGATCGAGTTTTGCAGTATCCTGACCGTGTTGGGAACTTGTATTTCACTTTCCTCTTTGTTCTTCGAGCTGTGACAAAAGTAAGCCCTTCTAGTATTTTGTTCGTTGATTTTCATTATATCTCTCTGAGCGTCCTTTCACTCGATATCATATGCAGGCAAATAATTACTTGGAGCAGGCCGAGTATGACACCGGTAATGCTCAGGAGGACCTGAAAGCACAATCTTTAGTGCGTCAGTTACTGTACAATCCAAAACTGCAGGCTGCATGTCCACTTCCATTTGATGAAGCTAAATTGTGGAAAGGACAAAGTGGGCCTGAATTGAAGCAGGAGATCCAAAAGCACTTCCGAAACATCAGGTTTTTATTTTACCTTCTAATGTACTTGATTATCAGCTTTGGAGGATTATTGTTCTGAAAGGCTCAGAGTTGATTTCCTAATGGATCTGGATTCTACATAACCTCTTGCTCGTGCAACTATAACGCAAGCTTTAACCAGACATGGTTTGTGCTTGGCTTTTAGGGGAATGGAGTATGGATCGTGTTTAAGTTAGTTTATTTGTCATAAAATTGATGAAGTTGCTAATATTCATTCCAAATTCTTCTATTTTATCGAGTATACAATTTTTGGGGTCTAAGTTTTGGCCACTCTTCTGCATCCTGCAGTGCTATCATGGATTGTGTAGGATGTGAGAAATGTCGTCTATGGGGAAAACTTCAGGTTCTTGGTCTTGGGACTGCATTGAAGATTCTGTTCTCTGTTGATAGTCAAAACTATCCAAATCAGCCTGTAGGTTCCATATGTCGGGGATTAATGCTATACTACTTGAGGCATTAGTTTAACTCTTCTTTCTTTCTCTTTCTCAGCTGCAATTGCAAAGAAACGAAGCAATTGCTTTGGTGAATTTGCTTAATCGACTATCAGAATCCATCAAATTTGTCGAAGAAATTGTTCCTTCAGTTGATAAGACAATGGAGAATTTCACTTCAGAACCTCCGGCACGAGGAATTAGCTTATGGCAAAGAGTACAGGGTGCAGTAGGAGGGCTTTGGTAAATAACTATACTCTACTCTTCCAAAATGAAAATTAAATTTGTTGTGTATGGTAGAGCCTATATGAAATGTATACTGATGTAATGTTTTCGTTCTTTCAGGTCAGTGAAACTCCCATTGTAGCCGACCATCTTTAGATGTAACTGTATCAATTTTTGAAGTCAGACGTAGAGCAAGTATGCCGACTGGCCAGGTTTATGGAGAAAACAACATAATTGGAAGCTACACATAATCATATGCGTATAGGAACATAACTTTTGAAATGAGTTAATAACACAACTTTTGAAATGCGTATAGGTTTCAAACTTCTCTCTCTCTCTCAGAAACTCCGGAATTTAACTTCTATTGTATTTCGACTGTGCTCAACTGTTAACTGTTTTTCAACTGCCCCTTGAATTGTAAGAATGCCCCATGTTTTGTAAGCATGGATGGATTGGATAATACTAAAATGCATTTTATCGCGATCATTTCTCTTACCAAAGCAATGAGAGATGACAAATTAGCAATGGCCTAGTTTAATTCTTACCTTACTAACAAACTAACTTATTTACTCAGATACATATTTACTTATAAGTAAACCCCGTAATTTTAACCAAACATTCTCTAATTTGATGCATTGTGTTTAGCACTGAATCAAACATCAAAACCATTTTCATATCAGGGTATGTACATAAAATCATACATTTACTTTCAAAGAAATACAAGGCCACAAAAGAGATGATAGCATCATCAGAAAGAATTAACAGAAAGAATAAGTTCGGCAAACCTCCATCACCCCCAAAAACCCTCCTCTCAATTTGCACTATTTGTTTAATAAATACAAGAAACTGGATAAATCATCGCTCATATAACAGTTCTTGTTGTTTTTCCAATGTTCCAACCTCGTTCTTTCTCTCTGGTGCTTTGCTTTTGCTGAGTATCCTTTATTACTACTCTTCTAGCATTGCCAGGGAATGCTCTATGCCCCAATCTCCCACGGCTTCCTATTGAAACTCTAACCTTCTCCATTCCAACATTTACTCCAATTCTTCGCATGTGTGGCTGCATTGGAGACTTTATTTGGATTTTCTTCTGAAGGCTTCGTCTCAATGTGCTGCTCAGCTTCTTACTTCCAATTCTAGTCTCTTTAGGACTCTCGCAAGGTGTCTGTTCAGGCGAATGAGTACCTTCAACTTCTTGGACCTGTTCTCGCATATCTACTTGGATTGGTGTCAAGGGGAGGAATGGAAGAGGCTTGGTTGTCCCAGGCAAACTAGGTAATGGAATTAAAGAGTTGCGTCGTTGAGCTAGAGCAGCAGAACTTATCTGTGCTGTAGTACAAAGAGAAGCTCTGCCTGTACGCTTTGGCAATGGTAACCGTTCAACCATAACAGGATTATTTTCTTTCTCTGACGAATCATTGGGCTTAACAAGTCCATCTGTAAGATTAGAGCGCGTTGAGAATTTGTTGTTCTCAGCCAATGGACGAGTTACATTCACTTGATCTTTACCTTCGAACTGAGCTTTATGAACACCAATCGTTTTAGGTGCAAATGGCACTCTCAAATTTTCGCGATTTTCCTCCTCTTGCTGTTGTTGTTCTGCTATTCTAGAGTCTACATGCTGCCGTGCTAGCTTCCTCTCTACCAAAAGTTGCGATTCCAATTCTTTGATCTGAAAATTGTTCAGTGGTGTAATTTTAATGTTTATCAGCAATAAAGTGAAAAAGAAATTGCACTTTCACGTACCTTGTCTTGCAAATTTCTGTTTTTCGCGTCTTTCTCCTTTATCTTCACCTCAAGACCGTGATTAATATCCTCCATCTTCTTAACTTGAAAATCCCTACTCTTCAAGTCTTGTTTAAGTTTTTCAACCTTCATAGAAAGCCGATGTTTAAGGATAAAGGTACAAACTCTACATTAGAAGTATTCTTTCGTATTAAACTTGATAATATTACCATTTGTTTGTACTTGAAGAGCTCAGTGCTGTCCATTTGCTTCTTTGCAGGACCTAACTCTATTCCTCTAACTCTACTTGCAAAATTTAACGAGCAAACAGTCTCGGTCAGGTCATTCTCATTGGGACTGATCTGCACAAACATTAATGTCTTGGAATCTCCTCCTGCAGATAGGAATCCAGAATTTTTAGCTTCCATTTCAGGCTATGCAACCTGAAATGATACAAATTTTATACATATACAACTATTACCTAAAGAGTCTTGAAGCAAATGAGTGAGCTTGGAGTTCCTACATTGTAATGGTTAAAGAAGATTGAGATAGATATATATAGAAACTAGAATCATAAAATGCATAGCTATAAGTGGACATTATAAAGACTTGAATCCCATCTAAAGGCTTAAAAGTATGGACACTGACACATTTTTGTATTTTTAGCCTTCAACGAGCTTACATCCTCTATACCTGAAAGGAATATGTGGGCTCTTAGTAGCAAGAGCAGATATCACGTCTCCAAGTGCAGATAGCGATCTATTAATATTCTGTGTTTCTTTTAGCCTTTCACCCTGCACTTCGGTTTTAGCTATTCTCTCACTTCCTGCTAGGTCAACCAGCCAAAGCTTGCTTCTTGTGCATTCTCCATTAATTAGATTCTCTCCCTTCACCATCACACAGTGCATGCTGCATTTGTGAAACCACAAGTGTTCATCATTAATCTGCCTTTGGCGAAAGCCAATTAAATGGAATGAGGTGCAAAAAGAAAGAAACCAATGTGATCTGCTACTGTGTTCATTGGCATTAGTTGATCCAACTGCCCTTCCATTACTGCCAGTCCTAAGGACTTCCCATACTTCATTCACATTGGTCACACGAGCTTCAACAATCCCGGGAACATGATGTCCTCCTTCAACTACTTGTTTTATCTCGAGCCTGCCAATAGTCGAAGTGTAGTCAAATTGAGCTATAGAAAAATTCAGTTAACGTGCGGTGTAATTATCTTCAACTTAAATTTCTATCTCCTGAAAAAACATAAATATTTACTAGCTAAACACGATAAATACTATTGTTTCCCCGTTTTTGTGTAGAGTACACACCCCCCACCCCCAAGTAACTTCCAAACTTGAAGATCAATAATATCCTAAGAAAATGAAATGATGCAACCTTTTAAAATTCACGTCTAAAATAAGCATGTGTCTTTTAAATCGTAATCTACACGCGTGCCTCAAAATGAATAAGAGAGATCAAAGAGAAGAATGTATCCAGCCATGTTGTTTAAGCAAAAAATGACTATTTTCATTAAAGCATATCAATGCATTTTATACTCAGCCTACCTCTTGGAAGTAACTCCAGGTTGTGACCCTGAAACTAGTAAATCCCGTATTTGTTCATTATAAACCTCCAAGACAGACACGGATATTTCATATCGGAATGTATTTTTTCGCTCCTCAATGATGTGAAATAGCTCCTCAAGGGTTCTATAGTTAACCCCACGGTTATCATTTGTTCCCTCCATTGTAAAAGTTTTCCCGGTTCCTGTCTGACCATAAGCAAATATGCATACATTGTATCCATCTAAAACTGAAGTTGCAAGTGGGGCTGTATCCTCAAAAACATCAGCTATTCGTACAAGTACAAAGGAATGGAAACTACATGTTAGCGAATGAAAAGGAGAATCATAAATAGAAAAGCACGTGGTCTCTTTTCAATTACCCTGGTCTGCTTGAGGGCTGAAGACAGCATCAAACTTAAAGATTTTCTTAGATATTCCATTTGATTTAACAGTTAATTCCCCATCCTTTTCCGATGAAAAGTCAATTGCCATTGAAGCTCCTGCAGCAATCTCGTCAAGGTTTAAAGGCCGACACCTGCAGAATACTCTAATGTTTCCTGAGAAAGTTATCATTGTCAAATATGAGCATTTGTTGATTTTCATGCATGGCTTGATATCAGATGGTCAAAAATATAATCTCCTTACCTTTCAATTCGAGAACCTTATTATAGAGTTCTTTCCTCTCGTTGACCCCTTTGAGGAATTTAGTTTTTACATCACTATATAATTGTGTGTGCTCATTTACTGTCAACAAATGCACAAGTATAAATTATAAACAAGTTAACTAATTTTTAATTGATGACCAACTTCTAAGATATGCAAAAATTACTTTTGGACTGAATGATAGAGCTAACACTGTCCATATCTGCCATGCATTGCTTAAAAGATGTTGCCACTTCTAAAAGCGTGATATGATCCATCTTCAACAGCTGTAGTAAAAGAATTTCCATAAATAAAAATAAAAATTTGTTTGTTTGACTCAAGATGCATCACAAACACTATAGACTACCTTGAGCTTTCTTGTCAAGTCTCTCAGTGTTGAAAACCAATTGCTCTTTTCTTTCACTTGACCCTCAATAGCAAAGGCTGAAGAATTGAAAATCAACACAAAATCGAATTATATAGACTATAAATTTAATTAGAAATGATCTTCCTTACCCAGAGATCCAACATGCATTGATTTACGCATAAGCTCATTCTGAAGCTCATTCAAAGACTTCAAAGCTTCTTGGCATTCTCTGCTTCTGAGCTCATTCTCTCTCTTAACCTC
>CAIGRL010130834.1:0-21220 GCA_903798325.1 Fraxinus xanthoxyloides | reverse complement strand
AAAAAAAAAAAAAAAACCTTTGTGGCATTTTTTTTGCTTTTTTTTCCCCCTTTCCACAAACAAAAGAAAAACAAGAGCTGAAAATGTAAAAATAAGAATAATGTTTTACCAGGTATTGGGACAAGAGGAGAGTAAAAAGTACGGCATGTCAAAGTATCCATGGTCTAGACTTAGGTTGGCTTCCTTTACATTTTAACACAGATCGTGCAGGCTCAAGCTATTCTGGCCCAAATATGTGCAACTAAGACCTAGGCCCGAGCATCATTAGGCCAAGATTTGCCAGCGCCAAGCCATGGTCTCTATGTTTATAATTCTCCTACTACTTAATCACAAATATGTAATTGAATTGGTAATATAAATGCCCATAGACCAACGTAATGCTCATTTTATTACCCATAAGTAACATAAAGGTCAACAATCAACTCTCCTTGTACAGATTCTCAAATCTTTCATATAGACATGTAATTTGATCAATAAAGGATAAACCATACTTATAAATATGGGGCCAGCAAGGGAAATCTTTTGCCTAAGCCTGTCCAGAGTGAATAAAACATGCTATAAGAGCCAACCCAAGCCTTCAATTTCTAGTGCAGGCTAAATGGACTGCTAAGTTCCAATGCCCATGCAACATTGAAATTGTAAAGAAAATGAAACCACCAGAGTCATTCTTCCCTTAACAAATCCTCAATCAATACCACCTGTGGCATAAATTCGCATTTCTAATCTTGTTATAAGAATATGTATTTCTAGTTCAACAAAAAAATTAAAAAATTGAAAAGAAAAAGAAAAAGGAAAAAAAAAAAGAGAGAGAGAATTGGGAGAAACAGGTATGCGTTTAAGGTAGAGCCCAGGATATATTGAATGCTTTCCCAAATCTCTTCTCCAAAGGGGCTAATTTTTAGGACATCCTAAATTATTTTAGTGTTAACAGTTGGAAAGCTTCTTTCTTATCATTTTGAACCCAAAACTCTGCTTCTTTTAACTCTAGCATTAGTATAATTTGAGCAAAACCTATATGTTTTTCAACATACACTAAATGCCAGAAGGTATTTCAACTCTCTGTCACAAACCTATATCTAAATANTTGAATTTATGTGTTATATTATTTTATTAAAAATTTGATTTAAAAAAAAAAAGAAAAGAAAAAGAAAAAGGAAAAAAAAAAAGAGAGAGAGAATTGGGAGAAACAGGTATGCGTTTAAGGTAGAGCCCAGGATATATTGAATGCTTTCCCAAATCTCTTCTCCAAAGGGGCTAATTTTTAGGACATCCTAAATTATTTTAGTGTTAACAGTTGGAAAGCTTCTTTCTTATCATTTTGAACCCAAAACTCTGCTTCTTTTAACTCTAGCATTAGTATAATTTGAGCAAAACCTATATGTTTTTCAACATACACTAAATGCCAGAAGGTATTTCAACTCTCTGTCACAAACCTATATCTAAATAGCTTATCCAGAGATTTAGCATATCGAGTTAAAACACTAAGAGATCGTTCCCGTAACTCTTCCAACCACTATCGGAAGATATTTGTGCGCCTCTCTCCCTTTCTAAATTTCTCAACTTCTATAACCAAATTTTCATTCTAGCAATCATGGCATTTCAAAAGGCTGAAGAACCAATTCTAAATTCCATACGACTTCATCTCAAGAGTTTAGACACATCATAGCATTGCATCTTAGTATTATTTCCACAGAAAGTATTGAAAGCTAAAGCACCAAAGTTAGAATAGGTCCATAGGTATTACTTATGATCTTGTAATGACCGAAAGTATTTGTTTTTTCGTATGAAAGTGGGAAAGCAACAAAGTTTCTAATTGCTTAGCTGTGCAAAAATCTAAACGTCTCTTGAACCAAAAGTCCAATTCTTTGCAATGTACAAATGTACAACATGGCTAAAATTCCTCAATATATAGACACAACACATTCAGGTGGTGGATTCTTTGCAACAACCCAGGTCATATATAATTATAAGCACAGAGAAGAAAGTGAAATAATATAAAGTGAAGCAAATAATAACAATTCAAGTGACAATGAGCTACTTTGCAATGTGACCGAATTCAAAAACTTATGCATAGTTTTCACCTGCAATTCTGGCCGATCAGCATGGCAAGAAACAGAATTGCTGATTAATACAATAAAAGCAGACAGTATCAAAGATGCATCAAAAGACAAGATAATGGATTTTAGACACAAGTTAAATGAGATAGAGGCATCGACCACTCAAGTAGGTTCTCGAAAGCATATTGTGGAAATAATAGATAGATTATTGGAATTTGGTACTCACATTGCCAACAAAAATAGACCGTGAATCAACCTCCTCCCTGCTTGCTTGAGCAGCAGCACTAGCAGGATCTGCAACGCCGAAATTGGATAATTGTGGACTCAGCATAAAATATGAAGTACCAGAATTAAACTAGATATATGCATACTAAAAAAAATAAAAAAAACGAGCTGAGGCAGCGAATCTTAAATTTTATTTTATTTTTTTAAACTTTTAAAGTAAAAAGGAGGCATAAAAGGCAGTATATTATCACAAGAAGGTGTTAATGCCAAAGATATTCGACGAGGTTTCTTAACTGAGAGAGTAGTGCAAACATAAAATCAAGGAGTCAAAAGCAGCAATATAATTCTATTTCCTCAAGTTTTAATGCAGGAATCATATGGACTGAGTGAGGATCTCAAGCGATTTGAGCAGCTTCATCAGAATGGATATGCTCTTCCACAGTATCAATGACAGCATCAATCCCCTCAAAAGATTCCCCAACAAGTAGGATCCAGAAAAATCAGATCTTGGAGATTTCAAAGAACAGAACAGCACCATTATTATTATTGGTGAATTTCTGTTTCTGGCTAGGCTCATTTTCTCAGGTGAAACTTCACCAATGAAATCAATAGGCAATCGTCACCTTGTCATCCCCTGGAATGGACTGGTATATAAACCCATTGAGAGAAATTTCTATCTCGTAGAAAAGCTAAGGCATTGGATCTTGGATTGACAACTTATTCACGCAATTTCCATCGGCATTGCTCAGGCTTGATTTTCTGGCGGACGGTTGTCAAAAATTTGGATCTTTACTGGCAGCACAGCACAATATTAGTTTTGGACCGGGTGAGTCTCTGCCCTCACTCTGAGTCATTTCTTCTCAGAGGGCCTCAAAAACCTTTCTTACAAGTTTCAAAGAGTATGTTAGTCTTATTAAGTAGGGTGAATTTACTTCGAGGTCTTTTTTCTTTTACATGTTTGGTAAAAACAAATTAGCTAGTCATTCCGTACTGAAAAACTCAGTTACTTATTTTAACATTAAATACCTGTGTCAAATTAAGAAAAGTTTTAGTTAGCTCAGAGAATGAAATCACTCAAATTTCCTCCATAAATTGAGAAAGTTATCGATTATTATAATCCTAATTCAAATTATTAAAATATATGAAAATCATTCAAGTAATAAGTTTTAAAATTTTTTGCAATAAAAGTAATAATAATTCTAAAAAGTAAATTTAAAAAATTCCAAATAAGTATTTTCTAATGTTTGGTATTAACCTGTTATGTATAGGTATTTATTTTGCCAAACCTATTATTTCTTATAAGTATAGTTTATTAAAACGTAAATATTCAAAATAATATTAATACAATTAAGCAAAAAAAAAAAAAATAGTAGTATTTACTTATGTTATAATTTTTAATCTAAGCACACAATTTATAGATACCGAAACTCCATTCTGCATCCGCATAGCTCTTTCCTCTGAGCTGATGTTGTTTAATAAATGACACAAGACCATGAGAAGGTCAAATATAATGAAGGTCGTCCCCCTAGATAATTTTATTTTCTTCAATTTTGGACATAATATGAGCTGTAAGATTTCAGGACTCTTCTAACAGAAAAGGTTGCACATGTGCATCCCTTTATTTGCCAGTGAAATATTGGGTTTTATGGTAATATGCATCACATGCATATTTTCCCCAGCTTGTTCATCCATCTGATTTATTAATTCTCCTCAGTCATCACTACATGTGAGCACTGGAAATTGATGCAGTAGCATGACCAGCCTTTTCTTTTTAATGTGAATCTGTCGATCGTAACTATTACGGTTAGTCTGGTTCTTTTGGTGCTTATTAGGAGTTCAACTAGAACTTGTATTACAATGCTGAAAATGATGTGTAGCTGGTCTGGTATGACTAGAATTAGGATTCGAAGATAGATTTTATGGAACAAAAGGAAGAATATGTGCCAACAAGCATCAACAAGCAGAGAATAATATCTAGTCATCTCTCTCTCTCTCTCTCTCTCTCTCTCTCTCTCTCTATCTTGCAGTTCTTGTCTCAAGTAACTCTGGTCCTTTTTTCCTTTTATCTACATCAATCTATCTATCTTACTCATGTTTATTAGTAATTCTGCTTTCTCATGGGAGCAAACCAAGGCATGACCAATTGAGCAATCCAGGGTTAATTACAGTTACAGATAGTATAGCTTCTAGGTGTGAGAATTGTTCGTATTGAAAAGCTAATATTCGAATATAAGATATATTTAGATTAAAATTCACCAAGATAAAGAGAACCGTGTTATTTCAAGAGTTATTCAAGATCTATTAAAAGTCAAAAATTAAATGGTCATAATACATGCTCATTAGAGTCATTACTGTACGTATGTTAACTACAATGGCAAATAGAGTGCCTAGTATAATACTACTCATCAAATAGTTCTACAAGTAAGGCAACAAAAACATTGCTAAGATCAACCTTCCACAAGTACAAGTGAATAGCTATTCATTTTTTATCTTCCTCTACATATATGTGTGTGTAGAGTTCATTGAATTACAGTCAGATTCCTTCGTCGTCATATAAAATTTATTTTCCATGTCTTCTCTTGAAAACTAATTGGCTACTTTTTTTGGGGAAAAAAATGCTCTCTTGTTATGTTCAAAATGAAATTAGACCACCTTTCAAAAAAATTTGTTTAAAAGGCCTTTTGTACTAAAATTCAATTTTAACCTTGTGAAAAAAGGCCAGCACAGCTGCCCTCTTTTCCTTTTACCCCAGGAGGTCTTCAGGAGCTTCCATGTAAGGCAAAATTCTTGCCCATATTCAGAAATTTCAAAAATTAATCAAAATATGAATCTGTTAATGCCTTCTTCTGAGTTTTTGTGGGAAATAAAGATGCTGTAGTTTTTCCATCTTCTTTTCATATTTGTAATTTCTTCCTTTCAATTTTCAAATGCGCACACACACACAAAAAGGCCCATTGCATTATTTCTTCTGCATTTCTTATGCAACGGAGATGTCGTGCTTTTTCCATATCCATTCTTTGAATGTAGTTTTAACCCAAAAAAAATCCCTTCATTTAAACAGCAAAGAAGATAACTTACAATTTCCCCAAACTACTTCCAATAATACAGTGCCCTCTAAAATCAGAACCAATTTCCTTAGTAACATAAAATCTAATACATGTATAGCGCGTAGATATAGCTGCAATTGATTATTAAAAAAAAAATAGAGAATCACAGAACAAGACCCAGAAACAGAAAAGTACAGACCTTGAACAGCACCCATCTCCTTCTCAACTTTCGCCTGCATTTCACGAAGCGCCGCAGCCTCCTCTTCCATCTCCTTCAATCGCTTCTTCATCTCATCCAATTCCTTAAAAAAATCCCCAAATCCACTCAGATCCAATTAATCGAATCAAACCCACATACTCACATACATAGCTACACCACACACACACAAAAAAAGAGGGGTACCTTGATAGCGTCATCATCGGCGACTGACATATCGACGTCGACGTTGTTAGGATCCAAATCGCCTTCCATTTCCGCTTCGTCGGGGATTTCCCCGCCGTACACCTCGTGCTCCTCTTCATCCATCGCTTCTCTCCAAATGAAATCTTGTTACACAAAGTGATCAATCTCAGTATGAGAAATCCGTGACGAACCGAAATGGAAGTTCAGAGTTAATTTAGGGGTGCACTCTTTTAATTTGAATGACTTTTTGGAATTTAGTTCATGTTTGGCATCCAATTTTTCTCATTCTTATTCTCTTTTTTCATTTCAACCACACATTTTATTAATAAAATAATATTACACAAAGCTAAAAATTCTCCTTATTTTTTAACCACAAATTTTTTCATCAATCACCATTCAAAAACACATTTTTCTACTAAAATTGGTGTCAAACACCATCTAAATACCTTAAGGTATTCAATACAGATTTTTGGATACTCTCTAATAATATTGGTGTATTCAATTGAGAAAGTCACGATGTATTCAATTAATTTTTTTTTAAAATATCTAAAATTTATAGGGTATTCAAATTTTTATGAATTTTAAATACTTTTATAAAAGTTTTCATGTTACTAAATTTTAAGTAAAAAGTATTACAATAAAATTTCAAAATTTTTCTCTCATTAATCACAAAATTTTGGGAGACTTTCACATAAAATAAAAAAAATTAATGTGTATTTTTTTAATATTTCTCTTCTACGAACAATGGAGTTATGATTAAACTTTATTTTTTTTCTCTCTTATTGTTTATTTAGATTATTTATGAAAAAATTAAATTGTATTTTTATCATTTTCTTTTCTTTATTCATTCAATTTTTCTTAAAAATATTTATTTTTAATTAAATTATAAAATTTTATATAGACTAATTTTTAATTAAATTAAAATATATATTTTTTAAAGATATATTATATTAATAATGATGAATAATGAATTTATTTTAAATATATATAATTATTATTATTTATTTAATTAAAGTCTTAAATTTTTATTCTTTTTTTTAAAAAAAATTATTATATGGAGGGAAAATGAAAGAGAAGTGAGAATGGTGAGAAACATCACATCGTATATGATAATTTCATAATATAGCACTAGATTAAAATAAATTATATCTCAAATGAAAGTTTTCAAAAGTATTTTTAATTTTACAAAAGTCTCTAAAAGTTTTAAAATGAAAATTTACAAAAGATTTCCACTAATTCCATACAAATCTCTAAAAAATCTATGAATTCCACATAAATCATCACTTAAAAAAATCCATCAAAATTTTCAAAAGTCTCAATTAAATATACGCCCTTAATCAAGGGGAATTTACAAAAATGACGAGCTCTTGCAAAAATAGTCAAATTGGTACCAATTTGATCTGTATAAATTTTAATTATATAAATAATTTTATCTTCATTGTGGAATTTAAAATTGTCAATGAGTGCATTTTGGTCTATATTATAGTAAAATGGATATTGAAAAAATTTTGAACATTTTTGCGAATGACAATATAAAAATGGACATTTTTAACAATTTCCTCTTTAATCAATGGCTACAGAACCTTGCTAATTGTTGCTCACTTAAATCTGAATAAAATTACTCGTTGTTCAATAAATTTTACTATAAGTAATATTGATAGAAATAATATGGGTGATTAGTAAATAAATTTATTAAAATTTGGATGAGCAAAAAATAATCTTTTAAACTTTCGATGAGCAAGCAATAATCTACAATAAAGTTCGATCACCATTGATTAAATTGCACATGAGAGCCTTTTCTTCTTTGATTTGGAGAAAAAAAAAATAGTGTGAGATATTTAAGCCTTGTTTGGTTCTACTAAAAGGTTAAATTAAAATTCAATACAAAATCAATATTAATTTTAATTGTACATTTTATAAGAGGAAACGCATATTCCCTTAAAATTTATTAAAAAACAGATTTTTATTTTAACCGATGGATGCTAAGTAAATAATCCACCACAATCTACAAAAGTCAAATAATGAACTACTTTATATCTAGAACGAAGACTAAGCCCTGTTTGGCCCACATTAATTTTTTCATTATCATTCTTCTACTCATTTTCAACCACACATTTTTCAATGAAATAATATTTTTCATCACATCAATAACATTTCCTTCTTTTTCAACCTCACATTCTCCATNAGAGGAAACGCATATTCCCTTAAAATTTATTAAAAAACAGATTTTTATTTTAACCGATGGATGCTAAGTAAATAATCCACCACAATCTACAAAAGTCAAATAATGAACTACTTTATATCTAGAACGAAGACTAAGCCCTGTTTGGCCCACATTAATTTTTTCATTATCATTCTTCTACTCATTTTCAACCACACATTCTTCAATAAAATAATATTTTTCATCACATCAATAATTTTTCCTTCTTTTTCAACCACTAATTCTCCATCAATCTACTATTCCAAAATACATTCTTCCAAAATAATATCCATCAAACACACTCTAAAGGAACAAAAGTCTCGTGGTCCATGCATATTCTCTAGGAATAACGCTACTAGTTGAACTAGATAAGTGCATTCAACGTTGAAAAGCTGAAATTGTTTATATCATGTATCACTTTTTCAGAAGCACTTCTCACCGATCTAATTTGTAGCATTAGATTTTTTGGGCATATTTGGGTCGGATTAAAATAAGATTTTAATCTAAATTAAAATCAAACAATCAATATCAACCACAGTTTTCATGAGTCCCACATCTTTTCAATCACACATTTCAAAAATTTATATCACAGTCTACTTAAAATTTGATTTTAATGTACACAAAACACCATTTTTATCATTTATGTTAGATATAAAGTGTATTGGCAAAGTTCTGTGCCCAAAATATCATTTAATCGAGTTATATCTAGGATTGAATTGGAGTGTCCGTGAAAGGGTTCAATATTTACTCGAGAAGATCAGATAATATTCAAAAACACTTGAAGAAAACCCAAAGGCAGCTCAAGCCATTTTCCAATAGATCGCTTGAGCGGACATACTATCCGAAGAAAACCTAGTTCGCGATTTGTAGCCTATTTACAATCCTAAACAACCTATAATTCTCTAATACTATATATACCAAACCAAATTTCATCCCAAAAGTTGGTTGAGCCATTATTCATTCAAGAGACCACATTGTTAAAGATGAAATAGTTATTCCATCATTTCCTTACCTCAACCACAAAATCAAAACATTAAAAATCCAAAAGATCAAAACACCAAATAAACCTCTACCAAATATATTTCAAAATTCTAAAGATCCAGAGAGGTGAGTGGAGTTCCAGCTCATGAAAAACAAGTTCGGTTTTGATGATCCACGAGGAGAAAAAAAGTCCACAGGTTTTAGAGCTAATACTCAAGTACACAACCAATGAGTCATTCGGTGATCAAATGTTGGGGGGTCAGAGTCTATTACGATTTAGTTGTGTCTGGATCAATTTTATAAGTCAGATATTTTTTAGTGAATTATTTATGTTTTGATGTTTTTTCTCTTGAAGAATTTTTCAACTAATTTACCTTCATAACCAAATAATGGTGTTGATTACTTTCATGCTTTGTATTTTATGTTTGATTGGCTGCTAGATTTAGATTGTCTTCAGTTCATTTAGATTCAATAACTTATGACTTGTTGTAATTATTTTCGGTTAATTTTTAATTCCACATATTCACACACTCTCTAAGTGTTAATTGGGTTGAATCTCGTTTATTTCATTTCAAATGTCATCTTTGACAATTATTTATTCAGAGTTTTCAAATTCAAAAGAGCATTTCCATTGTAGCACAGTGTCCGTATGATTACAGATGACAACTCCGATACCAATTGTCCTTAATTCTTTGTACGATTGCATCATCCTTAAATGTCATTTACATTTCAAGTCCTGTTGCCATCCATATACCCATGTTCCCTTCTCCCTGAATTCCTCGTCCCTCCCACTGCATGATCAAGAAACTCGACACAACATTTTAATGGTCGAATTACTCTAAATAGTAATAAGATATAAATGCAGTGAGAAGGGGTATTTTAAGCTACAAACACATAAAGGAAAAGGGGAAAAGAACACGATAAGATAAGATGAGAAAGAAGACAGAGATCAAATTGATTCTCTAGAAAAGCAATTTTGCTATTGACCTTCATAAACAAATTCCTCAGGGTATAATTGGAATTGTGTCTTCAAGGATATCCGATTCCAGTCCATGGAAGTGGGTCTCGTCGGTTAAAAAATCCGAGAATAAAATGACAAAGTGGTCATCGATTCATCACCCGACAACAAACACCACTTAATGGCCTGATTTTATTTCATACCTATAAATTGATTACACCTCCACCTCCACCACCACCACCACCTCCCCCAAACCCCACCCCTACCCTTCAAACCGCAAAGAATATGTTCCCACAAATCCCACATTTCCCACACCAAAAATAAAGTTTAAGAGCATATAGAAATAATCTGTTACACCCAAAAAAACTATCAAGCCAGTTCTCAAAATGTCCTCCACCCTTCTCCTCCTCTTCCTTCTCCTTAGCTTGGCCATCGCCGCCTCGGGGGCACCACTCCGACCTGGTTTTTACTTAAAAACCTGCCCGGAAGCTGAATTTATTGTTCGGGATGTGATTAAAAAAGCCATGGTTCGAGAAACCAGAAGTGCTGCCTCTGTGATGCGCTTGCAATTCCATGATTGTTTAGTTAATGTAATTCTTACATAAAAACCAGCTGATATGACAAAACTGATTTCTTTGTCGAATCAAGATTTTGAATGGGATTTTCTTGGATTTTTGTTTTGTAGGGGTGTGATGGCTCAGTGTTGCTGGATGACACCCCATACATGCTTGGGGAGAAGTTATCTTTGTCGAATATTAATTCGTTAAGATCATTCGAAGTTATTGACGAAGTGAAGGAAGCCTTAGAGAATTCCTGTGCAGGTGTTGTCTCGTGTGCTGACATCTTAATCATGGTTGCTAGAGACGCCGTTGTTCTGGTAAGCTTTTGTACACAGTATATGATTAGACAATAAACAAGATTTTTACACTTTTTCTTTCTTTTATGGGTTCTTGAACCAGAGTGGAGGACCAAATTGGGAAGTAAAACTAGGCAGGCGAGATAGCTTGATGGCCAGCCAAAAAGATTCGGACGATATAATGCCAAGCCCTAGAGCCAATGCAACTTCTCTCATTAATCTCTTCAGCAGATTCAATCTCTCTGTCAAAGATCTAGTAGCCCTTTCTGGCTCTCACTCCATTGGCAAAGGAAGGTGCTTTTCCATAGTCCACCGACTATATAATCAATCAGGTACAGGAAGACCCGACCCTACCATTGAACCGAAGTTCAGAAAGAAGCTAGATAAGCTTTGCCCACTAGGAGGAGATGGAAATGTGACAGGGAACTTGGATGCCACCCCAAAGAAATTCGACAACCAGTATTTTAAGGATTTGGTGAACGGGAGAGGATTTCTTAATTCCGATCAAACGTTGTTCACTCATACAAAGACTAGAGAGTATGTGAGACTGTTCAGTAGAAATCAGAGAGAATTCTTTGAGGCCTTCGTCAAGGGGATGATTAAATTGGGTGACTTAGAATCTGGTCGCCCTGGAGAAATCAGAAAGAACTGTAGGGTAATCAATGGCCGGCCACTGGAGGATTTAATTGATGACTTTTAAGGATATCAGATAAGTAAATTACTATCGAAGTTAGTTTAAAAGGTTAAGGTTAGAAAAAGTCAAACATATATTGTTGTTGTCGATGTATCTGTATTGTTTCTCTTTGGAATTATGCAAACAACGAATTTAAGGTTTTACTCCTACATTACTCGAGAAGTCTAAAACACAATACCATGATTTAAGAAAATCAGTATTCGCTGTGCTGAAGAAAGAATCGATGCATCAGTGTAGTGTTATTCTATTATGCACCAAGATACACAATGCACACGAACAAAACAAACATGCGAACGAACAAGAAGACATGAAAGGTAAATCACGAATTTTTCAGCTTTAATAACCAAAATATTGACATTTTCAAGGGACAGAAATAGTCTATTCTTTGCACGAAAGAAGCTTAAAAACTGACAAGCGTACGAAAATTTAGGATTTTAATTCACAGGAACACTAACCATCGATTTATTCAGCAAAGAAAGCGAAGCAAGAGTCGGGTTCTCAAGAACACACACAGCAATTAACCGAATATTTAACTGACCAAATATCAATAAAACTAATATAACATGTCAAAATATTTAATACCAACAGAACCAGTACACAAAGAAAGTTTAACGAAGGTCAAAATTATCGCAGCAACACGATAGGGAAACCGGGTAACAAGAAGTCAAAAATAAGAATTGCATTCTGATGAAACTTAAGCGATGGTGGATGGCTTAGAGGCTGCAGAGAGTCTAGACCTCTTCTTTGCTAAGCTCTCACTACGCTTCTCCCTTTGCTCCTTCAATCTAGAGGCAAGAAGCTTTTGGTACTCAGCAGCCTCGGCCTTGGCCTTGGCAATCCTCTTCTTCTTGTCGGAAATTCTAGCTCTCTTCCTTTGCAAAGTCAAGGGAGTCACCAGCCTCTGAATCTTAGGAGCTTTGCTCACATTCTTACCTATCAAAAGACGAGCATACAAAATTCAACTCCCCTAAACAACTTACAACCTTGGACGTATCAAAAATTCCTATATATATAGAAGTAAAAAAGAACAAGCTTCAAAGTATTGACATCATTAATAACCAGAAAGTCGAGGCATACGAACTCACCAGCTTTGGTGGTGAAAGTTCGGCGGTAAGTGTTAACATACTTCCTTACATCATCTTCCTTCGAAAGGTTGAAGAGTTTACGGATCTTTGATGCTCTCTTTGGTCCTCTCATCCTCGGCTTCTCCACGTCAGTCAATCCTGGCAGATCGTTGTCACCCTTTTTCACAATCACTAAGTTCAGAACAGAGAGATCGGGGCTAACAATGCATCCACGAACAGACTTCCTTCTGCGCTCTCCATTTCTCCTACCATACCCACGGAAGCAAGGGGTACCTATTTGAACAAATATTCTCTTATGGTCCTACCTCAAGAAGAGATCAACTACCATGACACCATCTATAAGAGCTCAACAATCACAATTCACACATACCTCGGTACAGCAAGAGGCGAACACGGCCAGGAGTCAACACACCCTGCTTCATTGGAAAACCTTGCTTGTCACACCCTCCCATAATTTTGAATACATAGCCCTTGAACTCCTGTAAAACAAGTAGTTATATCCACATTAGAATAAGATCGTAACTTTGTGGGTGCTATAACCATGGTATAAAACAAGTAAACTTAACGCGTAAATGTGATATCATACCTCACCCAAAGCATCTCCACTGACCTCCTGAGAGATCCTCTTGTCCCAGAATACACGGCTGCAATTACAGTTTTGATATATCAATACCGTCAGTAAACATATTTGCATATTATTGGGTATATCAAAATTTCAAGCATTGCATGATTCTTAAGCATGCAGTAACCAGTAAAATAGGAAATTAACAGAATACATCAAAATAAGTTACTGACTGGCAAAAAGATTGAAATGCACCGTACATATAAGTTTAAGTGGAACTGACATTTTGTTAAAGAACGATTTTAGTCTAAATTTTCAACAGAAATCAACATCTACTCTACACCATAGATCATGATAAAAATAATACAAGAATTGGGTCTGACAAATGTGAGTATTAAGAGGTACTATTAGGATTTTATATCAGAATTCATTCTGTCATCTCACTCCCACCCCTGAACAGCAATGTTTGAATCCAATTCCAGTGCGAAATTCAGACAGTGGGATTTTTTACTACTTAAAATGAAGAGAGAATTTTTGATAGGTTGGGATTTTTTACTACTTAAACTGGAGGTAGAATTTTTTATAGGTTATTTTTTTCTCCATTTTTTTTATTATTTAATAAAATCGACTCTAAAAAAATTACCAAAGAGAAGATTTGCTCCTAGAACAAATGCCATAACAAGTACACTATATTCAGTTCTTTTTGGCTAACTTTAATAAGCTTTCAAAAAAAGGATAAATTAATAGTTTCAATAATAACTACATAAATTTGTAACAATAGCAATGAACAAAATCAAAGTAAGCACAAAGAAGTCCAGCACGTAGGGCCCACAGAATCAGATTCAAGCATTTGAGAAACATAAAAAATAATAACACAAAGTGCAAAATTGGTTCTTGCAATAAAGATAAAATATTTTTGTGTATTCAGGTATAAGTGTTGTATCATTTTCAAAATTGCATTTCTATTCCATAGATGCAAGCAAAATAATCATAATCGAAAAATTAAAGGACATTAACCAATTTATCTCACCAAATACATAAACAAATTCACATTTTTAAAACAAAAGGCATAACAAGCAATCAGACCTCAGTTCATTTATCACTAAAATTTTTAGAAGAAAATAAAAAATGAAGACATACAGTTTCTGGTCATCATCTATCTCGAGCTTCTTCTGGCAACCAGTGGTCGGATTTGCGATGTTGAACTACAAAACATTCAAAAATTCAAAATAGCAGTAGAAAAAGATCAGAATTTATGTATATATACAGTATTTGCAGGCATAAGAGATAATACCTTCATCTTCGAAAGGCAGCGAAAATGTGAAACAAGTGATTTGTAAGCTCGCTACACAGCCTTCGTCTGAACTAGGGTTTTTGGATCATCTTGTGGATTGGGAATACACATATTTTAGGGTTATAACGTTTCGAGCCTTTCGGCCCGTCGTAATTGGGCTTTAGTGGATTTAGGTCCTTTGTAATTCAACTACATTCGCTGTGGACCGGATGAATTGCAAATGATATTCTAAATTGTAGGGTTAGAATTGTCTTTTTCACAATTTTTAACGGGGTTAAATTTTAATATATAATCACCCTAAAATTTTATTAAGCCCCTGTTTGTTTCTCATCACTTCAGCATAAAAATGAGAATTGTTACCGTTATATTCAAAGGTTGAAGTTGCTTTGCATGCTCCGCACAATGTTCAACAACATTCAGTTTATTCTTTCCGCTACACCATTCTGGCCCGGTGAACCAGGCATGGTGTATTGGGAAACTATCATATTCTCTTGAAGAAACTTTGCAAACGGATTTGTGCTTATCCATCATCTGTGTATCTATTATAATATTCTCCACCTTTATTTGATCTCACAGTCTTAATCTGCTTTGCGCATTGTATCTCTAATTTAACCTTAAAAATCTTAAAAGGCATCCAATGCTTCGTTTGTGTTGTGAAGCAAGTAGAGATACATGTATCGTGAGTAGTCATCTATAAAAGAGATGATGTATCTCTGACCATGTGAATCCATGTTTGGACTACATATATGAGTATGTATGATCTCTAATATGCTCGAACTCCTATTAGCACCTTTCTTTGACTTGTTGGTTTGCTTTCCCTTAATGCAGTCCACACAAGTTTTAGAATCAATAAAATCAAGCGCATTAAGTACCCTATCATTTGCTAACCTCTTAATCCGGTGCTATAACTTAGAGGAATCCTCATTCATAACACATAGTTTAATACCAGTGTGAACATGCATAGCATTATAAGTGGTGTTATTTTTCAAATGGAGAGAGAAAAGACCACCAGACAACGTACCATTCCCAACAAAATCAGATTTATAAAATAAACTGAAAGCAGATTTTGAAAAATTAAATGAATAATCCAAAAGTACAAGTCTTGAAACCGAAATCAAATTTTTGAAGAAACTTGGAATATGAAATGTCTTTTTCCAAATTTAAAATAAAATCACTACTTAAAGTTAAACTGATGTTCCAATAGACTCCATATGTGAATGGATCTTGTTTCTTGAATAGATCATCTGTTCACTTTTCACTGGCTTCCTTGGGTTTCGTATACCCTGTAAGGTATTCGAAATATGGATTGCAGAACCAGAATCAATCCACAATGTGTTGTACATAACATTAACCATATTAGATTTATAACAAACCAATGAGATTAGATTGCCTTTTTTCTCAAGCCATTTTTGAAATTTGGAGCAATCCTTCTTTACGTGTCACTTTTTCTTACAAAAGAAACACAAGGATTCCTTCTTAATGTTAGCTTGGGGAGATATTTTACCTTTCCTCTTTTTATTGGCTTTAGCTCTATCCTTTCCCCGCGTTGTCCGCATTGCACTTTCTCCCTGTTCCATTACGATCCTCCATTTTTCTTGAACACACATGGTCATGAGTTCATTAATTGACCATTTGTCTTTATGTGTCTTGTACGAGATCTTAAAAGGCCCGTATTAAGATGGGAGAGAATTCAGGATATAATGCACCAAGAAAGATTCCGACATCTCAACCTTGAGGTTCTTCAATCGAGTCATAATATCCCTCATCTACATGATGTGCTCGCGCACACCTCTCACTGTGATGAGCCTCATGGAAGAGAGCTTCATGATTGCTTGCATGTGTCTTAGCTAAAGTGATGAATTGATCATCTATGGTCTTTAGCAAATCTCGAATTTTCTCATGCTGATCAACCGAACCCCGTATACTAGTTGAGGTATTTGTCTTTATGAACATCACACTGAGGCGATAGGATCGCTCCCAACGTTCATAAAGAGCAATTTCATTTGGGGTGCTAGTTGCAGTAATTGCAGGTGGTTCATCTTTCATGATTACATAGTCAATGTCCATCCAACCTAAATTGAGTAAAATTCTCTCTTTCCATACTTTATAATTATCACCCTTAAGTTCGGGAACATCACAACGGATATCAGAAGAATTTGCTGGTTTACTAGCTGCATAATTATATGTTTATGTTAAAATTGAGACGTACTTCATGCTTTACCAATGTAAATCACGTTTCAATTCGAATCTATTGACGTAAAAATTGCATGTGAGCTAAATTTTTAATTCAAGTAGATTCTTTATATTGATTTATAGAATTATCAAATTATGCACCTAATTCATAATTAGTGGGTATATTATGATCATAATCTGACATTCTATCCCAAACTTTATGATAAAACTATCAAATCATATCATAATCCATAATTTCTGTGGGTACATTACGAAAAGGATAATGATATTTTATCCTAATTAGATATAACAAAAATTCATGTAGATAAAATTTATTTTATTAAGTATAATTAATTACAATTTAATATCTACAATTCTTTATGTAATTCTAAGCATAATATATAATTTTACTTAACTAAGGATGTTGTGGTTGCTCCTAATTAATTAAAATTATATGGATCACTAGACATTAAAATTTTCTAGTAGTAACTTAAGATATCATGATAATAACTTTCTATTGCATAAACTGTAATACAATATTTTATTTTATGCCTAAAATACCCTCTTAAATTAAGCACCAAAAATGAATATTGCATACCATATTATGTAATGCATAAATACCAAAAATAACGCACAATAAATATGAACCAATAAACATTACAAATAAAATTGCATAAATACTTAAGCAGACATTATGTAACTAATAGGCCTAATGACAATAATCGGCCCAGATTCAAACTATTGGAAATTGGACCAATTATTAAATTCTCGTTTTAAATCTTTTCCTAATGGCCAAACACCTATATCCCCTAATGAACAATCAGAAAAATAGATAGGGCCCAAATAAATAAAATACTTATGATTTCAAATGGGCCCAATAATTCACGGTCCAATAAAGAGTCCATGATTCTCAATTGGTTTCTGTATATGTAATTGGTCATTGTAGATAGAAAAACAGAGATCGTCTTCAACCTTTGGATTCAAATTCAACATTCCCTCCATCAAAACTCAGGTTTAATACCACAAAGAGGCTAGACAATTGATTTTATGCAAATGTCTGAATTAATTTTCAAAAAAATAAATTCTGCCCAAGAAGACAAGTATTACAGATTGATGCAAAATATCAAGGCAGATGGAAAATGTGCTTTGACACCAAATGTTAGACAAAATATCGATCCAGAACAATTATGCGGAAACGAATTGGATCGAAAAAACGGAAGGATCACAGGAATCGAATGTTACCTCCGGCCATTGATGTTGTTGCGGATTCCTTTGTTCCAGGTAATGATGCTTCGAAACTCTCAACACTCTTATTTGATGGTGTATTCTATATTTTTTTTTTGGGTAATTGAGCTTGGGGACCAAAACTAGAATTTATAGCCGAGTTTCCATCAAACGCTCAATAGTTATTCATTATCGTTGCCATAAAATTAGCATGCAAAACGAGCATAAATTGTTGTAGAGAAAAGAGGGGGCGAGATTGGTGAACGCAGAGCATCAATCTTGGAGTTTCCAAATTTATTCCCGGAGGATTTGAGATTCTCTTGATTGGAAATTCCAACAACTGGAACCTATAGAAGACAATGCTGATTTTAACTTAGTCAATGCTTTTGAGGTTTTATTGCGGTCTTTTGAGCTTCACGCTGTTGCCTTGCGGATTTTCAAACTAGCAATTAAAAGAAACATTTATCATCATGATGTGTTAAGGTAGCATACTCTACTCGCTGAATATCTGGATCATAATTTGGAATTAGAAAATGAAACGTGAGTCAGTTTACATGAACTGGTGCTGTTCTGAACAATATACAACCTTGACCAAGAAGTCCTTCTTATTCATCTGATTGCCACGATTTACACTATGGGGAGTTTGCCTATATCGCGATAGGACAATTCAATTGCTGAATGACGTGGGTGGATTTGAAAAAAGTTCTATGTGAATGAACATGAATGGATTCAAAGTGAGGCAATGGTTGGCAATTTGAGGTGGTTGTGACTGTTCAGACAAAACATGCAAGCATACGGAATCGTTGTACATGTAATAAGATTTGTGAGCTAAAAGTATCGTTCCACAAGGAATAAGATCTAATTTGTAGTTCAATAGCTAATATTAAATTTGAAGTGTAGCGATATCAAAAGAGATGGTTTGTATGTTTTCTATATTAATCCTAAACTAACAAAGCAACTAAATTATTTATTTAATATGTGAATGTTTGTATTGAGATTGTGGCTCCAGCTATTTTCATTTAATTCAATTCTTAATTCGTAATTTAGTAAATTCATGCATTCAAGACAATCGATAATCCACTGTTGTTCAATATTCTTTTCCAAAATATATTAAACTTATGTTTAACACGACTCGATCATATTTCTAATTCGAATTCATATGAAAACATGCATTTATTCACAAGATTTATCACACATGATGCACATGCCATATGTATTATTTCCAATATCTTTTGTTCATGTGTTAATTTTGCCGTGTTCTAAACTTATTGTGAGTATTCTTACAATGTAATAAGCAACTTACTATCTAATTGGTGATCAAACAATCAAATTGTTCAATGTGCATGCAAAATCAAGAAATACTAAACTAATTGTTTTGAATTAAAATAAACAAACAATATGGTTCATCATTAATCAAATACAATGAAAAACTTAGCCTAACATTTTTATAATTAAATTATACAAAAATAATTGGAAAAAGGTCACCCGAAATAAGAAAGATGGAAGAAGTAGGAGGAATCTACGCTCTTAGCTCAAATATTATAACTGGGCTATGAATTTTCAAAATCCTTTGAATTGATGTATAGACTTATTCTTCGTCTTCAAAATATGTAAAATATGATGAAATTTAGGTTGAAAGGTCCCACGTTCTGTCGAGTTTGGTATTTAAAGGATGCCAAAAAGATTGTATTGAATTGTTACAAAAACTAAAATAAGAAAAATTGGAGTTTTCCCTTTTTTGTGCTGAGGCGCATGCTTGGCTGGTTTGGGAGGTCTCATGCACCCCAATTTTGTTGGGGCGTGCACCTTTCCTGCAAGTGAGGGCGTGAGCTTCGCCTAATTTTCGTCAACTGAACAATATTTAGTATTTTATCATAACTTTCTCTTCGAATATTTGATTAAAGTGATTTAAAGTTCATCGAAAAACTAATTTTAAGGGTAAACATTCTTATAGAAATATCATTTTCCCAATTTGAAATTTTGCTATGTCAAATTGGGTTCTAATATGAGGCTAAAAACCTTGAACACAATTTTTTTAGATGAATGTTGATGTGTGATAATATTTTGACTATACTTCATTCCTTTGACTTCTTTTCTCATCCAATTGACCCCTAACACTCTCAAACTTTCATGGTGAAGTTCGACGTAACTTTTAGTAGTTGCAATTTAGTCCCTGAACTTTGGGTTTGCTTCATTTCAGCTCTTTTCTCGTACAATTTTGTTCATTTATCTTCCAGTTGTATCCAATTAAATGCTTAATATCTTCGATCTTCATTTCGTTTCCCGTCTCATCTATGAGTTGTTTGCAATTTAGTCCTCGACTTTTAGATTTCACTCCTTTTCACAATTTTTGCATTTTTTCTCCAATTCTTCATAAAAATCGAGTTTTACCTACAAAATGTAATAGAACACAATTTAGATAGTATTTTATCCAAAGAACGGTAAAATATCATCTTTTAGAATCTCAAATAAGTGTAGAAACTACACTTATCAGTGTCAGCTTTATTTTTTACCGATTATGCTGGCGAATGTGGAGGCATTGAAGGTGTGATTTGGTTTTAATTTGAGTTCTGAAGTTGTGGTTGAATGGCGATTGCGACTTATTTTGGCATTGTCGGTGGTTGGGTGGCTATTGCAGTGTGGTGGAGGGAAGTTGATGGCGATGACGGTTGGTCTTCCTTTTTGGTTTTGGGAAAGGGGTTTGGGTGGAGGGGAGAAGATACAATTTCTTTTAGCCAAGAAATTTGTTAACCCCTGTCCAAGAAAATGGAAATGAATCTCAAAGTGAAGGGGTGGATAATGGTGGAGAAAAGAGGAAGAAGATGAAGTGATTTTATTTTATTTTTTTTCAGTTTTGATTTTTAATTATATATATTTGTGACTCATTTGTAATGTTTTGAAAATTTAGGAATATGATTGCAATTAGTTCTTTATTTATTTATTTCTTTTCTTTTTGTTTCATTTAAAGATGAAGGTATATTCGCCTTTTAATTGAAAAAAATGGATGAAAATAATGATTTCTGCAATGCAAGTTGGAAATAATGGCGAAAATGTCAAAAAATAAAAGTTATGCATGTTTTGCACAATAATATTGAAATGTTGGAACTTTTTGTGCTAATTACCCATTAATATATTTTGTTCTTAGAGATAGTTTAAGTCTAAATATTACTTTAGCACCCTCTGAAATGACAATTATTTTTAAATTTCTAATTTAAAAGTATAAGGAGTAAATAAGTATTTTTATACCCTTGTAATAGAGAATTAATGAAAGATTCACGAAAAGAATACGACAAAAAGGCTGAGAAGATGATAATCAAATGTTGTGAATCTTTAGTGCAATTGAAAAGTGGCGAAATAAAATATGATTCGTATTCCCACATGATCTTCCTTAAACATAGGCATATAATATATGATTAGGCAAAGTTTTAAAAATAAGCTGCATGAAATATTGGTAAGTTGCAT
>CAIGRL010130823.1:0-28025 GCA_903798325.1 Fraxinus xanthoxyloides | reverse complement strand
ATTTCAACATGGAGTTTAATTTAAAGTTTATACATGAGAAAAAAAGTTTGTTAAAGCATTTGAATCGATAATCCTTTTCCTATTTTCTATCATTCACTTTCAATATAAAATACCAAACACATTAGATGATAAACAAAATTTGCATTTGACAATTGAAGACAAGTGCAAATCGAGTTCACATAATTTAAATAACTAGTCGTTAAAAGGAAAGTAAGGTGCTATTTCCAAATTTATTTGCGTCGGTAGAATAGTTTTGACATTAGACACTAGTTTGAAAACGTGTAATATCTTGATGCATCTCAATTTTTAATTGTTAAGGGATTGTATTGCGGCTATTAAGAAAGTCGACATTTTAAGATGAAATCTCAATACTTAATAATAAAGATACTCTAGTCCCTTGTGCCTTATCTATTAATTTAGGGGAAAAAAATAATTTATTTAGTGGAAAATAATAGAAATGATAAAACGTCATCCAATTAAGTTCCACCTAGTGGCACTTATTTATCATACATAACCAAAGTCTATTTGTGTTCATATATGGTTGTTCACCTAATTAATTTTCTATTTATTCATCTCCCTTAACATAAGAAAGTGTCTCATTTTCACCTTTTCTTTTCTTCCTAGAAATGATCTCTAAGACTTTGGAAAACTAGAAGACTCGAAATTGCTTACGCGTAGAGTTTTGACAAGTCTAAGGAAAAATTTCAAATTGGCATTTTCCTGTGCATATTAATTCTGAAACGAAAAAACAAGAAGTCATGCAAACCGTGTAATCCGACCATTTCAAGGGTTAATTAATTTCAAAATAATTTATGAAAAAAATAATCAATTTCTGATATAGATTAAAAGTGTCCAACGTAATGTGTTTGTGATGAATAATCGTATGTGTTCTGATCCAAAGAAATAAATTTGTATTTTCCTCACGCTCGTACGATTGACTATTTTACTGAAAGAAATTTAAGTTTTCGACACTTTTATCCTTTCACATCAGATTTTGTGTCTGTCACATGTTAATTTAATAGTCAAAATGACATTTTCGAGCCAGCTGAATGTGAGAGAAGCAAGGAGTTCAACCTTAATCGGGTAGAATTGATTTAAACTCAAGAAAAGTAAATCAATTAATGATGAAGAATTTGACTTAGTATTATCATAAGTAATTGAGATTAAAGGGATAACTATTGTGAACTCTTGACCTGTAACAGTTAAACCATCATTACAAATCAACTTGTGCATTTATTAATTGTTTTTGTAGATTAGAATAAAAATCGTAAAATAAGATAAAACACTTATAATTGTTTTCAATCGAATTGAAATTAGAAATAATTGAACCAACAGTTAGATATTTTTCCTTATGGGAACGACAACTTGAACTCTTAAGTTTATTTTATTACTAAGTATGATCCGTATACTTAAGGGATATAAAATCGGCAAAATCGATAATTGGAATGCACTAATAGCGCATATCAAAATAGAGTGGGCAACTACTTTTATTGACCTCGTTTCTCTTATCGTAGATGTGGACAATAGATACCGGACCACTCGCGTTCTCTCAAGCTAATTCCAACATACATGGAAATATTGTCAATCGATATTAAAACAAGGTTTGGACGTGAGAGAAGCTTTGTAACACGAGACAAAAATGTTTAGGTTCAGGCGAAATATATGAGATATGAATGACCAACTAAGAGTCAAACTCAAAATCAAGATCACACATCAAACACTAAAAACCAAAGATTAATAAAAAAGAAAGAGAGTATATGATTTGTAGTCAATATTTTTGCATTACCCACAAATGAGATGACACATATGGTTGACATTTATAGTGTTACATGAGAAATAATAATCATTGGATGAGAGGATACGTAGTTTCATCTTCTTTATCGAAGCATTATATCCTAAGTATCAATTTTGACTTCACTAGCCTGTAACGCATTAAATGTCCCAAAAGGGAGGCGGCCACCCTATAACATTTGCTAACAAGATTGACCTTTCTACTCATTACAAAAGCACAATCAATCATTCTAGAAAAATTTCATAAATTCAAAAAATTCTCAAACGTGCATCATCACAAGCCTTAGTTGAGCCTCGGGTTCTACTTTGTTGAACATCGCTACTTCGGCAAAGAAGTTTTGTTTGGACCTCGGATTTGTCTTTAGTAGAGGGGCTTCGAAAGGGGTCAGCCTCATGAATTACTTCGATAAGAGCATGCTTCGGTGGGTCGGATTTGTCTGGACTTTGATAGATCCTACTCTACTTGAGATGCCACATGGTTTCAATGGAAGATGTTTATGTGGGTCGGTTGAGCCACGTAGGAGTTTAGGTGGTGAAGCATAACAGCTTTTATTATAATTTTGATTTCCCCCATTGAGAAAAACTTCCAGCGCCACATTTGTAGCTTTTGCCAAGTTTGTCTCAGTCTTGCTAATATATTTTTCTTGTTTGTGTCCGATAAAATAATTAATTACTATCAATAAGTACCATTTTTTTTTCTCAGATTAATCAAATGACGTGTACTATACCCTCCCTAATTTGTTAATAATAAAAATAATATTTGGTAGTAAATTTATAATTAACAACTAAATGAACATCTAGATATACTAAATACTAAAGTATGTTCTTGAAAAGTTGAAATGTCTTACCTTTAGATAGTTGAATTCATGGGTTTATATAGCATTCACGATGAAATATTGACCGCGAGATGAGGAGACACGTGACCTCATCTAATGGCGAGAGCAGTTTATATCCCCTCCTAGACATCAATCCATCAATAATAGGTTGATGGTTATTTAATGCAGCATTCAATGCTTATTGCTAAGAGTTGATGATTTGACATATTGGTGTTTATTACAGAGATGTAACGTTCAATCAATTATCTACAAATTATCAAAGACCTTCAGATTAGAAGAGTTGAGGTGATGACCTCATGCGTCCGCCGGCAATGAGTGATCCCTCATATCATTTCGGCGACTCGCACCTCAACACGTCTCACTTTATTACTTCGGTCAGTTGAAGGCTGGATTTTGGAGCATCGGTGCTTTGGTAGAGAGGCTCAAGGTGATGCTTCAGTTCGTGCGCGAGACGTGGGGTGGGGGCCTGTTCTGGGAGCCATGTGGCGTCAGGTGTCTGCAATCTGGGGCCTCATTAGTAAAGGCACAGCAGAAACTTATTTGCAGTAACTGTTCTTTAAGCTTAGCCAAGGAGCCTTTCTTTACAAACGAGTGTTGTGGCTGTGTGGTGCAGTCATTCTAATGATGTGTCTATTTTTAAAGTTTGAGAGATTACCCGACGTCTAGTAAGTATTTTTCACGTTTTCAGAAGAAAGAAAGAAAAAAAAAAAGTAATGAATTTTATCATTTTCAATAAATATTAAATATGTTTTTTTTTTCTCGAGTTTGTGTTATTATTTACAGAGATTATAGTAAGTTACAACGTGCAATTATTTCGGGAATTGGTTCCCAGCTGTTGTTTATGTTGGATATTTTCTTGTTTGGGAATACCTCTCAGGTGTTTATCATAAGCAGGATTGCTTTTTGTATACGTCAACAAATGATTATTCGTAGGAGTAATGTTACTCATCATCGATTGTAGTAGTCATTCTATATTACAGTAACTTACTTGAGGTATTAATTTTCTAAATTTTGTTCTCAAATAACAAGAATTGTTGTGGTTGCTAACTATGAATAACATTACTTTTTTTGTAATTACGCGCTAAGTGTTCAATACAATGCTAATGATCAGTCAAGTTGTAAGAATATAGCCTCAATCGGAAGTGTTGCTTGATCACCTTTTGAAGTGAACTAGTGCTTGTTACGTATTTCTTTCAATGGTACAAACAAAAGGGAACGATATCTCAATTAATATCGAAGCTACCATGTTTTTTCATTTATTTCTTTTAGTTGTGTAGAGCTTATGCACCAACAAGATAGGCGAAACCAAAGCAATAGGAGCTACCATGTTTCTCATCTACTTAGCTAACACTTGAGAAATTTATAAACATAAGAAATAGTAATAAATTTCATTAATAGATGAGAAATACTTAATTGTAGTTGAAATTAGTATTTGACTGACTATACTTTTTTATAAATTGGCAGCCAAATGGAAGCTTAGTAATAATCTAAGAGTACACATTTCATTCTACTGATTTCCTATTTGCAGATATTAAAAATTTCCCCTTAGCCAAGGAAAAAAAGGGCCCATGAACTAAAAAACCCTCTTATCATTCCAAGCACTCCGGCAAGAGAATTCAGAAGAATCAAATTAGACAGCATAAATAGAACAAGGCCATTCAGTCTTATCCATTGCAATTAAAAAGAAAACCGTGATTTATAACAAGCAATATAAAAACACAGGTAAAAGAGATTACAAATATAAAACGATCTCTTCAACCCTTTATATACTGGATCCTCTTACTATCCTTTATTCAATGCATGAAAAACCGAATTTACGGAAATTGTACTAGCAATAGGAGATTGTTTGCGGAACGCTTACCCAGACCATCCTCTCTGAGAACCTCCAGAAGAATGTCCATTCAGCCTGTCAAGCACGGTATTAAAATCAATAGGCTGCCCGCTTTCTTCCATCCTTTGAATCAGGCCAACAATATGATCAGCTCTGTAACCCATGCCTGCCAACTTCTCGATCAACTCATTGTAGGGATGGCTACGCATTAATTGAGGTGGACGAATCACCATATTAGAGCTAGCCATATGCTGTGGGTTTTGGAGAGGGACACTTGTCGGAGGATAAGCATTTTGTTGAAAGTGAGATTGTGGGGTTGGATGGTGTGTCCTTCCGCCTTCACCATCATATATCATATAAGCATTTCCCGAGGGAAGTGCTGGACGAGGGCCACTAGGCACATACCCATCTCCTGATTGTGCATTGTATGAAGTCTTTGGATGCTGCATGGGAGGTTGAGGCTGACTTGGTCTGCCAACACCACCATAACCATAAGACATTGCCTCAGGTCCAGCGGTGCCCAGTTGGGAAGTTACTGAATACGATTGCATTGGCATGCTATTAGGAGTCATTTCTGCAGAAGGATTTGGCTGATTTGGTGGATAGGAAGGATAAAGTGCTGGAGATGAGGATCTAATCTGTGGTTGCATATGGAGCTGCTGGGGTTGTTGAACCTGCTGAGGAGGCTGCTGTGTCCACTGCTGCTGATACTGGGGCAACGACTGCACCTGTGAGTTCTGGTTTGATTGTGTCTGTTGAGGTGCCACCCTAGAGAGATCTTGAATTTGAGTTTGTGTTGGCAGATATTGAACCTGCGATGGAGGCAAGTAATATGGCTGTGTTTGTGCCATACTATGTGAAGCCAAGGATGGTGGGGGTGCCATAGGAGGAGCCTGCTGATGCTCAACGGGTTGTGTAGGAGGGAGAGGTTGAGGAGCTACTTGGTGCGGTAGAGCAAGTGCCAATTGCTGACCACGTGCATCTGATGAGTTATCACTCCTTTTGGCATCAATAGCAGGCTGTGATGGTCTATCCTCGTTCTGTAGTGAATTGCTAGTCACAGAGGATTCCTTTTGCACAAGATGAAGCTTGGCCAGCTCCTTCTGAGTTTCAGCCAGTTCTTGCTTATCTCTTATGATCTGCACAGACCTGTGAACCTGCATTAAAAATCAGAAAACTAGATCGTCGGCAGTGCCTGAAGAATTTCTATTTTGTCTACATCAAGACAGATATGAAGAAAGAAGAACTTGATCTGGCACACGATCAAGAATGCACTAAACCAAGTCGCCAAACCAAGATGCCACATTTGCATATTCAGACGATCATGTTAGATGAGGAAGTATACAAATAATTAACTCATCCTGCGTGTTCAATGACGGAATTTGATGCAATGCATAGAAAACATCTAAACTATAATAACTGCTGACAGGAAAAATGATGACTATAACACCACCAAAAATAATGGTTTTTAGGAAATAAACTATGTTAAAACTTGAAAGATACCTAAACAACATATGAGCTTAAGTATTCAGCAAAAACGATTAATAGATTTCAAAAAATAGCAAAAGCAAGACCACATTTACATTCCTTTGATTCACTATATCTACCAACACTCGCCAGTGTTGTTAGTGGAATATAAGGAAAGCTACCATATTTAATAGGTTACCGTTGATAAGTATTGTGGTTGATATTTACCATATTTATGTATGATTTGGGTCTCTTCTTCGTGGGCATGAGCATTGTCATTACCGCCAGTTCATGATTGTAAATTGATGCTTTTACCAACATTAATTTGAGGGAGATGTCAATAAAATATAAGGAACGCTCGAATATAAGAAAGCCACCATAATTAATAGATTACATTAATGAATATTGTAACTGACAGCTACCATATTTAGTTGTGATTTTGGTTCTATAAAATGAGATAACCACTTACATTGAGAGGATCAAGTCTTACTGAGTATATTTGACAAGCCTAACATGTCCATTAAATGGGTTTAGTGAATGCATCAGAAGATAGAATCATACAGGCCTTCCACCATGAGAAATGTAAAATGCCCAACTCAGATGTAGGACCTCACTAAGCATAGAAGTAATAAAAACGAAAACTACAAGAGATTTTACTCACCTCTTGGACGTGCTTTTCCAGAAATTTGAGCTTTGTCTCTGCTTCTCCATGATCACGAACTAACTCGGAACGCATTTCCCCAATAGATTTGTCAAGATTGTAACAATATAGTTCCAACTGTGACAGTCGCGAGCTAATTCCCTCAAGAAAACGCATGAGATTGTCTGAATACTTCTTCATGGTCTTGTCAACAGTAGAGATAACATCTTGATTAAATGAAGATTCTTCTGGTGGACTGTAAGTAGTAGGAAAACCAGATGATCTAGCCACTCTGTTTTTGTGAAATTCCTGCTTAATTTAGAGCATAGAATCATTATGAAACTTATACAAACTTGATCAACACCCAAAAAACCAGTAAACGCTAACGAAAGGCAGAGACTACTTAAGCATCCCTCAAGCAAGAAAGATATGGAACAAAGAGCTATATGATCATCAAATTCTATACTAAGACTTCACCTTCTCCTATGATTTCAAAGAATATTAGTAAAAGGCATATTTCCAATTCCCCTTATTTCGTTTCCCCATTTTCCTTAAGAACATTTTAATTTACTTCTGATAATTTTCAGTAAATAAGTGGTAATAGTGATGATCTTAACCCAATTTCTTTCAGCCTGATTAATTAACAAACTTTTGAAGGTTATGATAGCGCACACAAATAAAAGGACGCTTTCCTGTGAACTTGGTCATATGCACAAATATATTCCTTTCGTTTAATGATTATTTTCCTTCTATCTTACAAATCGAGTCTCATCTTAACCACAGAAGCATGGTCTCTTATCTCAGCAAAAATTAACACATAAATATACAAATTCAACTTCAAAAACCTTATTATTCTGAGTAGACCATTTTTCACACAGCTCAAGAAAAAGAAATGACGATTTTCTAAGTTTAAATGTAAAATAAAAAAATAAAAAAACCCGATTCAGTAGCTTGAATAAACAAAAGTAAACACTGAAGACCAAATACACAATCGATCCCAAAGTTACCCGTAAAATTAAAACCTAATTTGAAAAAACTGGAATAAAAAAAGACCATAAATTCTTCAACGAATTACCTTAGCCGAATTAGCTAGAAAAGACGGATCGGCGTGGTTTCCGTTATTCCCATCCTGATTGCCGAAATCTTCGTATGAACAAAGAATATCATCCGACCCGAAATCGAAAGATTTCGAGCCTGAATCTCTTCCCCTACCCGATAGCCCAGATGCCATAGTTGCTCGAGATTCTCAAAGAAACTGAAAATTCAAGAGAGAGATAGGATGGATACGAAGTATTTGTATATAAAGTTTGCCTAGGCTGCGAGTAAAAGAAAATGAAGAAGCAGATTCCGAGAATTGGTATATGAATGTAATGTGAGGAAGCAACGTTTTTGATCAAAAATGTGAAAAGCGTGGGTCATCATATAAAGGATAAAATCCACACCGACCTTTCTCATTGATTATTCTATCTTTCTTTTTCACTATTAAATCGTAGGCTTAGGAATGTAGAGTAGGCTGTGTTATTCTGAAATTATTCTCAACTTATTCAATGTAAAAAAAAATAAAAAAAAAATCATGACATGATAAGGTCCTCTAAGGTAAAAACTTTAGTAGAAGAGGATTTCCTCTTTCTTCTTGTCCCCATCTTGGTGACATATATGATCTTGTTTGGAAAGATTTTAATAGGGTGTTTGGTAGAGATTAAAATCGGATTAAAATTAAAAAACTAGCCGTTATGGTTGACTTTTATTAGACGGGTGAGACACAATAACGACCATATTTTCAATTTTAATTGGATTTTAAGCCGTACCAAACAGGGCTTAACATTAATTTTTATTGCTCTTGTATAAGATTACTCTCGTATTTGTTAGAAGTCAAATAATGCTTTATAAGGTGGGGAAAAGAGGAGCATTGTGTGACAAAATACCTCTTGAGCGATTGGTATGGGTGAATTGTACTTAGACACATAATAAAATTGCATGAATCATGTATCAGTGATGCCCAGTATAGATTTTTCTATTGAGATTTAAAAGATATTCAAGTCCTTTTGAAATTACAAGCTCACTTTTATTCTTCATTGTTCCAACCAAATCAAGTTCTTTGGAAGAAAAACTTTCACACATTCGATGTGAGATGCCTTCTTTTTGTTGTCAAATTCGAGGGACTATCTATTAAGTTTTAAGTGTGGAGCTTGAGGTTAGTTCAAATAGGATGGAGATTCTTAATAGAATGGGTCTGAACAAGGGTAGAGCTCGGGGAGTAGAGTTGTGCGGGCAAATTTCACAAAATCTTATTTATGGGGTAAAAATTTTAAATTATAACTCTTTAGAAAATTTTGTGTGAAATCTTTAAAAATCTATTTCAAAATAGTGTGGAGACAGCGGATCTCATTGCCCCTCATTGTAGATCTGCCCATGGATATGAAAGGAATATAGAATGTGATAATATGGGAAGTGTAATTAATAATTGAAACATTACTCTTGTTGGTAAATCAAAGTCAATAATTAATTTTAACTACATATTTCAAAAGGTTCACAATTTCTCAACCACGTATTTCATCAAATTTTATTAAAATTTACTAGAAATATGATTTTAATCCTGGGGCATAATGTAGTGTAAATAAGAGTAATAAATTCTAAGTAAATATGTTATCATATTACGAAAAATAGATCACGAGAAGTTGAGATTATAAGAGATGTGAAGCTATTAAGAGCCTGTTTGTTCCCTAATGTTTTGCCCAAAATGTATTTTAGAATAATACTTTGATGGAGAATGTATATTTAAAAAATAATGAAAAGTTTTTGAGTCTGTGTGTAGTATTATTTTATTAAAAGTGAAAGATTAGAGCATATCTAAGAGACTTTTCAAATATAAGATGTTCTCTATTTTAAAAAGTTGGTCCTTAAAATTATGCTTTAAAAGACACTTTAATTAAGACATTAATTTGAATAACGATTTTTAGTATCACTAGTGTTTAACACCGGTCCAAGTGGCAGCATTAGTGGCATTAAGTTTTTGGTACATTTAAATATAAGAAAGTAAGTCCTTTTTATAAGACCTATGATATGCTGCTACCTAAACTGGAGCTCTAGTACAATTGATGCTAGGTAGTATTATTCTTCAATTAAATAAATTACATATTTTCACTTTTAATTGAACATATTACATAATACCACATAAATTTGTGTAAGATAGTATTATTGTTTTAATTTAAAAAGTGGATTTGGTTCTCCAAACTCATTCTCTACAATTAAATACATTCAAATATTTCAATTTTCAATAAAGGAAAATAATATAATAATTTGAAGGGAAGCTAATGAAAATAAAAGATAGTGATAAATAATAAATATTTTTTTAAAGTAGTAAAATTAAGTGTTAAATATAAACAGTCCGTTGAAGTGCTTAAAAATCCTCTCTAAATTTATAGACTCTAAATTGTAGTCTCTTGGAAATACTTTTATCATGCTACAATCCTAAACATTAAGCAAGAAATTACTAAAAATACAATAAAATTGGTATATTCGACTCTAGATGATATAACTTATGATCTATATGTGTTGATAACACTGAATACCATAAAAAGAAGAAAAATAGCAAATATGCAGCGCTCTTCGATACTGTGTAGAAAACACACCAAAATCGTCAACTCTCACAAAAATCTCATAGAAGATTTGAAATTTGTGATTGCAAAAATAAGTCAAAAGAACTCAGTTGCAAAAACTAGGCAAGAATGGAAATTTCTTGACTAAGATGGAGAGTCCAACATAAAAGGATTTAGACTAACGTGAAAGGAACATAAAAGAAGCACCAAACTCATGAAGCATGCAATAGAAGTAGCAACCAAGGAGCCTATTATTTTGTTGCAAAAATCAGGCACTATGGTGCATATTGGTAGCCATCCCAAATGAGGGTCTCCACAACTGATTAAGGCAAATGTTTGCCATGCTGCAGCTATGCTTGTACCAGCTAACACTGTCAAAATCTGGTTTAGAAAATTAAATCAATGGACTAGAGAGATAAAATAGATGATCAAAACATATAAATAAAAAGAAATTGACATAAATAATCCGATCACTATAATTTTACTGTCTAATCATAAATTGAGTTCAACTGACTTACAAATGGATTTGAACTAATTTGAAAAAGGCAATAAAAAATAAACAAAAGCGGAAAAGAGGGAAAGTGTTAATAGAAAAGAAATGACAAAAAGAGCTATTTTCAAAGATTCCGAATTATACGAAATTAATCGCTATTTGTGTCACCTCATTATTTCTATAAGTTGAAATGATGAAGCAAGTGAAGGATATGGTACACGATATTAAATTAAAGGAGTAAAAGTTTACATTTCAAAGTTTAAGAACTTTTAGACACGTGGTGTATAGTTTAGAGATTAAAGATGTCGATTCGATGAAATCGCCCAGTAAGCAACTCCGTCTGCCAACTCATCATTTTCATTAGTTGGTAAAACCAAGATAGATGGAGGGACTAATGGGGAATACACGGTTAAGTTGAAGGACAAAAATTTATGTTTTAGTGCATAAAATCAACGTTTTAAAAATCGACCCAACTATCAACCTAGAAAAGAGAGGATTAAGATTCAAAAGATTGAACCGGGGTCCAACCAGGATCAAACTGGTATTTTTTTTACAAAAAAAAAAATGTATTTACAAAAATTAAAATAAAATGTACATTTAGAAATTAATACACACACTCATTTATATAGGTTGAACTAGATAAATCAAGAATGGATCATGGGTTTTCCAAAAATTGGCCAATTTAATAGGTGGTTTTTAATTAGAGATTTTATAAGTCTAATCGGACCGATTTTGATAACGATTCCCGATTTTTCCGATCGAACCAATGGGATTGTTGTGATTTTAAATCACTGTAAAATATAATCATTTAAAGACCAACCACGTTTTAAAATCCATTTTATTTAGTAAATTGGGCTATGATTCTCTTGGCATGTTGCAAATCTCCATAGAGAAGGATGGTAACTTTAGATAGGTTTGACCCTATTTGGTGGATATTAAAATCTACTAAAAATTAATATTTAATTTTAATAATATATTTTATGAGATCCAAAATGTTTCAACTACACATTTCATAACTTTTTAAAAATAAAATCTAATTTTAATATACACAAATATGGATACTTTTATTCAATGTGGTACATATAGAATAATATTCTCAATAAAATCGAAAATAAATCAAATATAAATAGATAATTACCACGTCGCAAACCATGATGAAACGCCAAAGCAAACTACCAGGCGGAAGAAGCAGAACTGAAAGGTTATAAAAGCATCCAATACAATCGATAGCCACCGCGAACCTAAAATTATAAGCTAATTTTGATTGGTTAATATTAAATTTTGTAGGATAACACATGTTGAAGGAATTCAAATTTAAACAATATAAGAGTAATTATTGTACAAAATTAACTTACGTGAAACTGTTCCAATCGGTGTATCTAGCAATAAACTCATGGGGCATTATGTTAATCTTTTGATTGCTTACGAATATGACAATGGCTAGCCACTAACAACGCGAGGAAGGCTAAACCTCTTAAGACAATCGTAAAAACGGGGTTTTTGGCCATTGCGGAGATCTTTTAATTAATGTTTCTTTCTCTATCTCTTTTTTCTGGTTTTTAGTTGGTTTGAATAACTTTTAATGTCGACCAGCTGCAAAATCACATGAAATAACATGGATACAAAATTATTCAATTAAAAGTTTTTCAAGAATATGAAAAAGGCAAAAGAGAGATTAAACCTAATGGAGATAGAATAGAGATTACGTAAATGAAAAACCCTTGCAAAATGTTAAAGGAAATTATGTGTTGAGGTTTTAACAAATAAATAAACAGAGAGTATTACGTTTGGAAAATAAATAAAGGAAATTTTTAATTATTCTGTCTTTTCTTTTTTAGTTTAGAATTCTTCTATATTAAAGTCGAGCCAAAAAGGAAATGTACAAAAATCAATTTGTTTCATTATTTAAAGAAAAGAAAACATGCAAAATGAAAATTAAATGTTGAGAGTGGGATTTGAACCCACGCCCTTTCGGACCAGAACCTTAATCTGGCGCCTTAGACCAACTCGGCCATCTCAACAACTGCCGTTTACGGGTTTCTTATATATATAAAGGCAATTTGGTAATCCATTCCTCTTGTAACCTCAATCTTTTTCTTTAGCTTTAACTATATTGAAAATTATGTCTCCATTGACAGATGTCAACTGTTATTATCCCATCCATACGCACCTCACGCATTTATTCACCTCTCTCACCCTAACCGAGAAACAAAGGGAAAATTGGTCAATCCATAGAAGGTTTTCTTTTGGGGTTGGAAACCCCAACTTTACATGTGAATTTTACCCATCATGTCCTGTATTTTGTTCTAGAAACAAAGAAGAAGATGCCACCTATTGCTAAAAACGCAATTGAAGGGCAAGCAAGCCCTACACTAGATTAATTTAAATTCATTGTTGTTCAAAAGAACATACATATCTGATATTTGGAGAAGCTCATTCCAACAATTTTGAATACTTTGTGTTATATCTATAATTATGTGGCATGCGCATAATGGAGGTAGTTTCACATATGTTGATTCGACGTCAATTATTCAATTGGATTTGGTCTTTTAATCAAGTAACATGTTCTTATACTTCGGCCCGATTCAATGCCCCCACTTGGCCCATTTCCTCTCTTTCTTTATATATGCAAGTCCATTTTATACACAAGATAACATTTAACCCTTGCCAAACACCCTTCACCCTCTCTTGCACTCAGTCTCTCTCGTTTGAGAGTTGACTTGATCATCAAAGTGCAAACGATCGTTGAACATTTTTCTTTATCATTGACCTTTGCCGTCTAGCGATGTGTTCAACTATACATGTGAAGCTTACGTGGAGGGAAGGTGATCGAAATTCTGTTGACCACTCAATCTATCAGATTTTGAGATCAACACTTTGAACCAGAATGAGATCATTCATGGACTTCCATGGAGAAAACGAAGAGGCTTCACAATATGATACATTTCTTTATCCATTATATATATAAAAAAAAACTTATTTCACACATTTACACTTTTTTATTGCAACTTTCTAACCTATGATTGTTCTTGGGGATTTTTGTTTGGCCGAGAATTCAAATTTCTGCACAATCAAATGTGTTCATGATGGTTAGTTTTCAAGAGGACGATGAATGTGAGTTACTTGCATGATGCAAGGGCAGAGGTAGTGGGAGGCAGTGCTGGGCGGTAATCCAGCACTGTCCCCAATCCATATAGAATTCTCAAAAAGAAATTGTAAATTTTGACTCAAATATTAGCATTAGCACATCTCTAGTTTGAATCTCAACTCAAATCCAATGCTCAAATATTCAAAATGTATTAAAAATTCTACGATTATTAATTACTCTTTTCATGATATTCATGAAACGTGAATATTTTATTGTCAAGTTAGATATTCTATTTAATGCGTGTTTGACTATATTTACTTATAATTATGAATTAAATTTTATTATAGATAATTTGTATTGATTAGATCTAGAAGTAAATTACTTATTTTAGTAGTTAGAGACGCTACATATTTTGCTAAATTTAAAAGTAATTATTTTTTTATTTCTATATTTTCATATATTACTTATCCATACTTAAAAAATTAATTATTTTGACCATAAAAAATATTATGATCAAAATAAATAATTTACCCTAGATTCGATATTGACAATAAAAAGAATATTGTTAAAAGTTATTCATTTATAAAGCAATCTATATACAAGTATATTCTTGAAATCGAGCAAAAAGTGAACGTGAATTAAATTTAATTTCTTTGACCCTCAAAATTCTTAGTTGATTTTTGGAGACAATAACATATGGATTATAGTGATATATTATCGCTTGCATGTTTAAATCAAAATTTTAGTTGTTTGGAAAGATTGGTCGTCAAACTTACTAGAAGAGTGCTCGTTAAGTAATTTTTTAAATTTTCATTGGTGGATATGTATTTTTTCTTATTTCTATCACGATTTGGTCAATTTATATTTTTTAAGGCAAGCATCGATTTTTTGTTTGGTAAAAAAATACAAATATTTAGTGGAATATTTTAATGTGAGATATCTGAACTTTTTTTATTTCATTAAGTTCCATATATTATTTTTATTGTGAATGTCACGAGAATAGCCTCCGAAACTTGATTTCTTGTGGTGTGAGTTCATTCAAAAAATTTTAAGTTTAGCCCATTTTAACATTATTTTTTGGCTCCAACCCTACTTGCATGGGCAGACACAATATAGTGACTGGGTGGATTCCAATTTCCTTTCAAAGCTCAAGTTAAGTACCATGGCAGAAACTTTTGGGGTATAGTTTTCCCTTGATCTTTGCCATTAGAAAACCTAAGTAGAATCTTACGAATGTGCTGATGACCGATGAAGATGTGTTTTCTTGATTGGGGATCTTAGCAAATCAAGGGTTACAAAAGTATACGTGGTTACATGTGTTAAGGTATTTTCATTATCTCGGAGACCAAGTGAGGGCCATATTAGGGATGGCAACGAGGTGAGTAGAAAACAACTTATGTTCTCTATAAGAATGATAATAAATTTATTGTTTTTGTTCGATAAAAAATCCATATTTGAAATTAACTTTAAACGTGACGGATAAGGGTCATGGACTCTATTTCCCGTACCTGTCCCGTACCCGCTCTGAGGTAATGACCCTCGCGCCCATTCTCGCCCTGTTTACCCAATTAGACTGGTAAATATTGCCATTATAGAGATAGAAATAGGGTCATAAATTATTGTAAATCTCTCCACTTTACATATTGTTACAATATAGGTCCCTCAACCTTTTTCTTGAACGTCGATTTACATCCAATAACGCTATTGAATGTAGGAAAATACGTCTTCAACCTTATTGCCTATTCCATGCATGCTTGAATAAGATATTCAAGAAAAAAACATTAACAAAAGAACTTAGGGACTGCAAGAACCCATATAAGAACACCAAAAATCTAAAAAACACGACATTAAAGAGAATAATTGCAACGATTTTACATATTTTGCCGCAACCCTGAGTGACGTTAATGTAAGACGTGAAAATTCAAGCTAGAACAAACCCGATCAGAACTATCAAAATCCAAAAATGACTCGTTTTTCATTTTCAACCAACATTTATTGTCACTGCTTCCAGTTGATATATGTTTACAGCTTGTTCATTGGTATCGAGGCTTTTAACTTGTGCTTCTATTTAATTTATTTTCTCGCTTAGAATTTAACAATCCACCAATCACTTGCTTCACTCGATTACAAATAGAAGGTTCATACCATGCGGAGCAACCACAATGACTTTCCTGAAAAGAAATTTTAGGTTTCAAGTACTTAAATCATGTAAATTTATTGTGGTAATGTAGACTAAATTTACCTCACAAACGAAGATTCTTCTAGCTGGATTCTGTTGGGGAATAAAATGGACCGAGGTAATATATATACACGGTATGAAGTATACGGTCGCAAACAATTAACAAAATAAAAGACAGAATTAATTGGTAGATGAACGAAATGTTTTATTCAATTTATTAATATGAGAAAACAAATACAAAACTGTGCCTACACAAGTATTCTATATTTCAATAATAAAAAACTTGAGAAAAGAATATAATATTTATAAGGGTACATGCCAAACCCTAAAAATACCAAAGAGATGGAAATAAGGTAAAAAATCACTTGGAATAAAGGAAATAATATTTCCTAAAACGTCCAACCTAATCTAGATTAAAAAAATGAATCCAACAATAACTACCTTGACACAAAATTCGATGGAACGAATGAAGTTACAAAATTTCTCCATTTGGAAAAATAAATCTGACTGCAAAGAAAAAAATTTGAACTCTTTAACAAGAACCAAACTTTTCCCAAAATAAAAATATTTCTCCTCTTCCAAGATATCCAACACGGATACATGAACCCCAATATCGGGTTCTCTAAAATTCAAAAAGAATTAGAAATTATCAAATAGTGTCAAAGCAGACCATGTAGCAGAATTAACTTCCAATGCTTTCATAGAAGGTCTCTAACTAGTTTCAACACCTTTAAAAATGTTAAAAGCGTGTGCGATCAAATCAGCATCTATATATCTATATGGGTCTATCCCTAGCAAGTAAATACGGTGGAACCGCAAGTAATGGTGACAAAGTAGAATTACTCATATCCTTGAAACTCGATTGAGTAGTATACTTCAATATGGACTCCGAATCAAATTCCAAAGGTACAACACTAAACTGAATCTCCATCACGGTACTTAATATGTGCTGACTTTTCTTTACAAATTCTGTGCGACCTTGCAAGATGTATAACTAGGATCTCTTCCACCCTTTCAATGCAACACGGACACCTTTTCGAGCCTTCAGGACTCTACCTTCTCTAGAGAACGTATACCTTTTGAATTAAGAGTACTCAATGAAATGAAATTCTTCTTCAAGTTTGGAATATGTCAAACTTGATCAGGTGTTCAACATGTTCCATCCACTAGCTTTAGTCTGACTATACCAATATCAACTACCCGACAAGGTTCGTTGTTACCCATGACAACGATACCTTGCGTCACCATTTCATATATTTCAAACAAATCCTAATTAGAGTACATATGGAACACACAAACTATATCCAAAATTCACTACTAGTCAGGTTTAGAATTCATGTCAGTAATAGTTTAAATATCTCTATCACTCAAATAGTTCTCTGTTATATTGGTCTTTTCAGAAGTATTTGATTGTTTTCCTTGATTTGCAGTCAAATTACCTTTGTTTTGCAATTTGTCTCAACCTCGCATAATGTGTCATTCTTTCTTGCACTAATAGCAAACCCAATTACTAAAATCAACTTACACATTCTCCGATCACCATGAACAACAAGGTATTATCCATCTCCAGCTTTAGATTCAACCAAATGCTTCATCTTCTCTTTTGAAAATAAGATATCATACGCATCTTCAATGGTAAGAATATCACGACTATATAAGATCGTGTCTCCAAACTAAGTGGGCAGCGAATACAAAAGGATTAAGGCTCAATATTCATCATCATACTTTACCTCTAAAGTCACTAAATCGGCAATAATTTTCTTGAACATAGCCAGATCATCTTTCAAAGATCCGCCTCCGCCATGCGATGAGAATACAACATTTCCTTCATATGCAATTTTCTTGTCAATTTTTTAGTCATGCACAATTGCTCCAACATCAACCACAATGCAACTGTCGTTTCTCCTTCAAAACATTCAGAAGAATATTGTTAGAGAGATGGAGATGGATATGTGAAAGTGCCTTCCAATTTTCAGTTGTTTCTCCTTCATTGTCCAAGTTGTCGGAGTTTTATCAAATCCCTACAACGCATCATCCAAATCTATCCGCGCGAGTATAGCTTCCATCTTCACTTGCCACAACGAGAATCTTATATTGCAACACAAGAACGGAATTTCATCCTTCGTGGCTGACTTCAATAACAAAAACCTCAAACAAATTACAACAAATAGCTATGATACCATTTGTTGGGAAATAAAGCGGATCGAGGTAATATTTATGATATGATATGAAGTATATAATCGCAAATAAACAAGATAAAAGGCGAAAAATTAATTGATAGAGAAACTAAGTATTTTATTCAATTGACTAATATGGAGAAAATAAATATAACAAATGTGTCTACACAATTATTCTATATTCAATAATATAATACTTGTGAGAAAAAGTCTAATATTTATAGCGGTGCATGCCAAACTTTAAAAATACCACAAAGATGGAAACAAGATACAAAATCATGTTAAGCCCTTGTTTGGCACACATTCTTTCAAAATAAAAATACATTCTTTCAAAACTCATTTTCAACAACACATTCTTCAATAAAATATTTTTTTTTATCATATCAATAACTTTTCCTTACTTTTAACAACACATTTCATATCATATCACTATTTAAAATATATTTTTTTTCTCAATAATATTTATCAAACACCCCCTAAATAACGGAAACAATATTTTCTCAATAAAAATATGTGGAAATAAGGAAAAAATATTTTCTCAAAAATTCAACATATGTATACTCTCTATTCCAAATTTGGGCTATTGTTGGAAAAATGAGTATGTGGTTGATTTTGGCATGAGTGGGATCCGTTTGGTTATTTTGGAAGATCAAGATTGATTTGTATTCTTCTCCGTGAGTACATCGAAATCATGTATTTACTTGCCAAATATGAAGCTCGGGTAAATGAAAAATTGAAGTTTCAAGTATAGAGACTTTCTCTACGTGCACGAGCAAAGGAGGGTGCAAATCACTGACCAAAATAGGTTTCAGACCTTGAACCCGTGTGTAGGCGTGACCTGTTTACATGAATGTTGCCCAACAACTGACTTTTAGTTTCTAAAACTCCAATGATTATTGTTATGGACTTTTGGTTTCTGAAACTCCAATGACTCTTGGTTTCTGAAACTCCAATGACTATTGCAATGGACTTTTGGTTTCTGAAACTCCAGTTACCACATTAGATCTATATAAAGCCTTAGTTTTCCACTATTCCATATATGAAGAATATAGTTTGCATTATAGTTCCAAAACACACGAATTCATCTGAACATACAATTCGAGATCTGTCTGCATACATTTTAATTTATGTTTGAGTCTTGATGGTAGTATTGTTTAAACACTAACTCAGTTCGCCGAAATAGCATATGTAGTGCTTAGAATTTATTAGTTTTACCGTTGTATTCTGGGAAAGAGACGCTCGATTTAAACCTCAAGCACAGACGGTGAGGTGAAGAATCTGTTTTAAGGAAACTGTGTGTAACATGCAAAAATGGTAACTGTTGCATATATAGTATCTAACTTGTAAATATGGTATCTGGTATTGAAACACTTGTCTAGCGGTCATAAAGGAGAGCTGATGAAGAAGAAGACGACAACGATAGTAAAGTGAGAGAAAGGAATTGATATGAAAATAGATGCCAAAAAAATATGAAAACATAGGGAAGAAAAAGCGAGGGAACTTTTATTAGTGGACCCATTTGACTTTTCGTTCTTAGTCATGGTGAGATGGGGGATGTGTGGGATGTATGTCGGGAGGATAATAACATTTTATCACAAAATCTGTCAAGAAGGACGTGATTTGCAATGAAATAAAATTTTAGAAGATGTTCTTTACGGTAAAAAGATTGAGGGTAAACTAGTAACATATTGCAAAGGTTAAGGACGAAAAGTTCAAATTTATTTGAAATTAAAGTGCAATACAATTTATTTTTCAATGTATTGTCCAAATGATAAATGTTTACAAGATGCTCTGTAAGGAGAACTAGACACAAATTAACTATAGTAATTGAAAAAACTAAAATCTTATTAACTTGTATAACTGAAGTGTAATAGAGTATTGTGTATTCATCCTAGCATACAGTGATTGGCTAAATTTAGTGCACAAACTTGTGTTCTAGGTCTAAGCTTGACAAATTTAGACCCTCCATGTCAAGCCAAAATAGTCATAATTTTTTTCACGTTACGGTGTATAGTCACCCTATAATGGTGACATTAGCTAATGAATTAATGAAAATCAATATGATTATTATACCTACGGTCACGGCCTCACTTGATGAGGCTTCGGCAGAGTCACATGGTGCTCACGTGGCAAAAAGAATATAGGCTGACGCCATCATCTTACGCGGTAACTTTGGTCGAATCTATGAGCATTTGAACTGGATGGGCTAAACCAATAGGTTATAGTTGACCCCTGGCTACTGAAGTGGATTGGTAAAGGCTTCCCAAAGAAAATTTGTCCAAGATCCTGTAGCAAGTGGGGAGATGTGACAACTCAATGAAAAGACTGTTTCACTCAACCAACAAGTCTAGTCTAGTCTTACATGACAGGCCTAAAGCCGCACAACCGCCATTTCACTTAATGCAGTATGATCTAAGAATGAATGATTGACATCAATGATGAGAGAATCCAGTCGTAGGGTGAAGCCACATGTGCATTCATCCTACGGTTCACATCCGTTACCCCACTACTATAAAGGATGTTTCTTAACACCATTCAAAGGTAATGCTAGTTTACACACATAAACTTCTTTATACTTTGTTGCTTTATATCGTATCCCTAGTTCCGACCTCTTTTTCTTAATAAAATTTGTGTCCCAAGTGTGTCCCTCATTCAACTATATTCCACCATACTGACTTGATTGCCGTAGTGCATACGGCTATCTCCCACACCACCGGAGCCTGATCGCAAGCCTTAACAGTTTGTCCAAGTGTGCAGGACAAAATCTTAAGTGGACATCAGGAGAGTTGGGATTCGCTGGCCACGTTACTTGTCTATGGATTGACCAAAAGGAGATCACAAGTTTTTATTTTAATAAACATCATTTCCCACTCAATATTTGAAATATAGATTTTATTTTTAAATAATTATCAACTGTTCATATTAATCAAATTAACATCCAAACTAAATTAATGAAGAAAAATTAGTGTCCAATGAAATGTATTATATTCATATTTTTCACTAGCGACCTCATAAAATAAATCTATATGTGATAATATCTAAAATTATAATATTTCAAAAAATAATTTAAAGCATTCAAAAAAAGTAAATTAACTTTTGGGAAGATTTCATAACTAAAGGATTGAATTTCACCAATTTCAAGATTAAGAAATTAAGTTTCAAATTTCAAATATCAGGTTTTTTAAAATTTTATTTATAATTTAATTAATTAAACATGTATTTTATTAATTAAATATATTAAGGTCACAATTTCATATATTTGGTCATAAATTCCATATAATTGGTCACAAATCACATTTTTTTATATGTCACAAATTATTTTACGGCCACAAATTTAAAATTTTATAGGTCACAATTTGTTCATTGATCACAGATCAAAAATTTATACGTTACAATTTATTCATCGATCACAAATCACAAATATTATAAGTCACAATTTAGTAGACGGTCACAAGTTGTCAAATTATCGGTCACAAATTAACAATTGTTTAGGTCACACATTATTTTTTGTCACAATTTATATTTTTCATTGGTCATATATTGTTTATTGGTCACTGATTAACCAATTTAATGGTCACAAACGATCAAATAATCTATGATCACCACAAACTTGTGACCACCACCTACCGCCCCCTCCAGCAACACCACTGTTATTGTTGCCGCCAGAACCCCACCACCTCCTCAAACAAATCAACACATCGCAGAAAACACCACCACATCCTCCCACTGATCCACCACCATCTCAACAGGCCTATCGCCACCAACATTTGAATAGCACCATCACCAACACCAAGATCCACCACCATTGCCACCAACAAAACCATTGCACACAACTATAGAACAACAATCATCTTATCTCACAGATCTGATTCGCTTCTCGCAAATCTCACATACCACCACCACGACCACAAGGACCACCACACCCACTACAGATTTACTACCACGTCGGCACAATTACCGTACTCCATAGTTACCCATTTACACTTAGTAGCTGACCAACTAAAGGATCGCCACCACGATCGAAGCTAACACCACCAACTAAGGTTGTGCAGGTTCCATCTCTGTCGCCATATTCGATACCAAAACCACAAGCACCAACTCACCCCGCCACCAATTTTCTCCCCACCACCACCGTCCAATCACCTCCACCACCCAAGCGGGATAGTCACCATAACCGAAGTTAACACTACCAAGGCTGCGCCAGTTCCATTTCTATCGCTAAACTCGACACCAAAACCACAAACACCACATATCTACTCACACTGCCACCACTTTTCTCCCCACCACAACCACCACCTAATTAGACACTACTGCTATGGAGTTCATAGCAGTCGTCGAAGAAGATTGCCACGGGAGAGAGAGGGAGGGAGGGAGAGAGAGAGGGGATAAATAAATTAGGGTTTGGGATTAAAATTGAGATGGGTAAGGTGGAGTGGGATGGGGTGGGTTAGGTGAATATGTAGATTATTTAATTTATATTATTATTAGTTAAATTATTATATGATTTATGAATAAGTAAGCCTTATACCTGATTTTTGAACTACAATCTTTGAAAAATTGCCCAGTGTAATTTCCTCTTAACTTTTATTTGGTGGTCCAAAACAAATTCAAGAATTAAATTAAAAACTAATTGGAATATTTAATCTAAATCTTTAACCCAAAAATTATCTAAGGATCCAACATCAGCAATCCTAGCACGTATCGAACTCTATCACCGTACTTGTAAAAAACCAATTTCAGGCATGATCCATCCAGATCTTATCTGGTCCAGACTAGTTGACCCGAAATCAAGGTCGATTCGAATATGCACATGCGGAGATGTCGTCTGAGTGTGTAGACACCCTATCTGTCATGCATAGAAATTGATTTTTTTTTTCATTTTTATCTTCGTCGGTCTAATCTCAATATCTCCAATCTATTTACATTGAATTTCAAAATATTTAGAGCATTTACATCCCAACCTTGAAATTATATTCTTGAAATTGAAAGAAACTTAAATCAAGATGATGAAGTCATAATCCACATATTTGTTACACACTCGAAACATCGAATTACAATCAATTACCGAGTCACAAATAATTAGGATCATTATTTAAAGTAATTTTAATCATCAAATCGCCATATAATAAACATGTCGTTGCTATCACAACCACCATCATCAACCTCCATGTAATCCATTGATTTCCCCATTTGTGCACTCGAAATCTTCTAGTATTCTCACTCACAATATTCGAGTAAGAAGGCGAGGTATTCTAGGAATTTGAACTCCAGGATTATGAATTGAAGTGAAGGAAACGTGAATTGACGTAGGCCGGGGAGAATTGTGTAGGTTTTGAGATATGATTTGTTTGAGTTGAAGGATATTACATGGAATTGGGATCTCAATTTTGAGGGTTTCTTTGGATTCAATAGGTCTCAATCTCTGTTTCATAGCGTTGATGGGGAAGGGTTTAGGAAAGCTAAGGATTTGGTGGAAATGAATGTTGAACGTGTGGATATTTATTTATTATATATTACATATAATATAACTTAATATTTTCTTGTCTCATTTAGTTTGTTAATTTAAGTCAAACATTTAATTTAAGGTTTCCTACCACATAAGTCGATGGAATTTGTTAAATGGACTCCAACTGCACTGGAAGTTAAAAATTTGGGACTCTAGCCTCAAGAATGAAAGATTAAGGTATATTTTGCAGTAAAATGAAATGTTTGTGACCTCCATTGAAATTTTCCCCATAAATTATTGAAAAGTTGTTTCTAGAGAGGTACAGCTATTGGAATTGGTCTTTATTTGGAAAGACTCACTTATTGAAAAATAACAATTTCATAAGTCATTATTTTTCATGTGAAAAAATACATATTTTAAGTCAACCATATTATAAAACGTTCCATCTATGTGTCACATCCAAACCGATAGAATATTTCATCACATTCATTCATCCGAAATTGATTTCAGAAATTGCAATAATCTACTAGAAGAGTAAAAAATCTTGAGTCTTCGAATTTTCATAATCAACTAATGGGTCTCGCTTCATCAATTGATCAAAGTTACTTAGAATCAACTTTTTGAACCAGTTTCCGACAAATTCTTAAGGTCTTATTTAGATCCTAGAACTGAGTACATGAACAGTGAGTTTAAATGGGTAAAATAGACCTCCAATAATGCCATTCATTGATGTTTATGACCATGTGGGACACGTTGAACGACTTTTGGTCTACTCATACATCTTATCCAGGGACACAAAATAATATAGCTATGTTCAATACCAAAACAAAACAATGTTATCAATGCATTATTATAACGTGACGTCTTAGTTGTAATTTATAGAATATATTGTTGTAGCCCAAAAACAAAAGTTGTATAAAGATTTATTTGACACGGCTTCTGAAAAGTTAAAAAGAGCACTTGAGACTTAAAAAACAAGTTTTGGACATGTTTGACTAATTTTATAAAAGTGATTTTATTATTAAAAGAAATTTTAAATGAAGTTAGTTCAACGTAATTTCATCTAAAAATATTTTTTTGGAATAGAAACCTCTTTTAAAAATAATTTTAAACAAAAATTAAGGTAACTTCCTTAAAAAAATAACGTAATGAATCAAAAGGCCAATATCAGGTCCTAAACATTTGATGTATCAAGTCAAACGAAAATAAATAGGAAGAATGAAAGGAAATCTTTTAAATTTTCAAAATATAAAATATATTATAACAAAAGCAAATTCGATTTAATTAAAACATTGAAGCAAGAACCATTAATGTTGAGAAACTTGTAAATAGAATTTAAAACAATAACATAATAATTAAGTATGGTTCAAGAAAATTGCCCTATTTGGTGGCCTTTAATTTGAAGAAAAAAAACTATGTTTTGAATAGTAATTTTTTGGAGAATGTGTGATTAAAAGATAGGGAAAAATTTTGAATTTACATGTAGAATATTTTATTATGTGAATGTATGATTAAAAATGAGTACGATAAATAAATTAAAAGTCACCAAATGGGGGATAAAAGACAACCATAATAAAAGAGATAAAGACAGAAACTGGCATGAATTAAATAAATCTTAATTTTCTAATTTAATTTCTTTACATGTTCCATCTGCCAAGTCTCCTTTGTATTTTTTTTCTGCATTGTTTTATTTTCTTTGTTAGTTTCCCTATTTGCTTTTATGTACTGCATTCTCCTCTTCAATTCCCACCGCAACACCAACATGCAAAATATATAATGTTTGAGTTTTTTATGCTTCTTTTTTCATTCCGTTTTCTTACCAATCTCTTCTAGGATTGAGCGAAAGAAGCATCCGTTTGTGAAAAGACGACTAATCAAAAACACCATGTGTAAGAAAATTGAGCGGTGTCGACCAAAGTTAATAATTGTAAAGAGAAATATGTGCATGTGAAAATGAGAAACATAAAAATAGAGATATGCGAAAGTATGTGTGAACTGTGTGAAAAGAAGAGAAAATTGTCAAAATTAGACTCTCGTGAATGTGTGGATGTGTTAGCCTTTTTGTTCTTTAAAACTGTGTCTTATTTCCAGCAGTTGATAATGTGCACATATTGTTATCCTTGCTATTATTTTTGTTATGTTCATATCTATTATTTTGTGTATTTATATTAACAACTATGTATAATAAAGTTCAAATAATATATGTTTGTTATGTTAATCACTAGAAATTGAGATTATGCATGAGAGATGTATATCACGATCAAGGTCAGCCCTAAGATTTTGGGGATCTTATACATATTTCAAATATGGGGCCCCTGTGTATATGTAAATATACATAAAATAATAAAAAGGTAATTTTTATTAAATAAAATATTCAAAGTTACACAGATAATAATCTAAAACCTTCAAATACCTAGATTAAATTTATTTTTCTAGAGTTTTTTTTTTATAGGAAATCAACAACTGCAATATAACAATCAATCTGTTTAGAACTTAATTTTTGATAGATACCATGATGAATTCATTCAAAGATTTTTGTGACAACGTCGACCAAAAAGTAGGATTTATCAACATCAACTTTGAGTAGGTCTTATCGATGAGGCAATTATAATGGTCTATTAGTAATATTTTGTGAGCAGCCCATGTATTAAAAAAATAACCATCATTTATATATTGTGTAAAACTTCAATCACCATTTTTTGTGTTTTCAGGCAAACAGTTCCCACCAATTTGTAGCTCAGAAAATAAACTTGTACTTAATCAATATCATTATCCTTATTATGCTTAGATTTTTTAACCTTATGACTCCAATACTTCAAACAATTATTATCTGCANTGTTTAGAACTTAATTTTTGATAGATACCATGATGAATTCATTCAAAGATTTTTGTGACAACGTCGACCAAAAAGTAGGATTTATCAACATCAACTTTGAGTAGGTCTTATCGATGAGGCAATTATAATGGTCTATTAGTAATATTTTGTGAGCAGCCCATGTATTAAAAAAATAACCATCATTTATATATTGTGTAAAACTTCAATCACCATTTTTTGTGTTTTCAGGCAAACAGTTCCCACCAATTTGTAGCTCAGAAAATAAACTTGTACTTAATCAATATCATTATCCTTATTATGCTTAGATTTTTTAACCTTATGACTCCAATACTTCAAACAATTATTATCTGCAATTTGTAATTTTATTTTAAAAATCAATCAGAAACTCAAAAGTATTTTCATATGTCTTGTTATAACTTGCTATTGGTATTGCCAAGTGGCCGACTTGGTTAAGATGTGCGCCCACTTCTAATGACCGCCGCCCATAGAAGACGAGGCCTTGGGGCAAATTCCGAGGCCTTCTAATCTGAAGTGGACATGCCGAAGCAGCCTAGGTCTGATGCTCCACCAGCTAGTGACAACTCATGTGTAGAGATATTGAATTTATCACATAAATCTTATTTGAATGATTGATGTAACTCTTGTAAAAAATGTATTCATGTCTTGTCTTGTCATGTCAATATGATGTAAAAACATTAAATGCTTTGTAAAATCAACAAAATGGCTAGGATTTGATACTTCAAGGGGATGAGACCACGTGTAATTTCATCTAAGGGTCATCATTCCGTTTATAACACTATAAATACCCTCACCCTATAACATTTAAAGGCTAGTGCAACTTTAGACAGTTAAAGCAACCTATTATTCTCTTGCAACTGATTCATAATCTTTAAGTTGAGTTCACAAGGATTGGTTATTATTATACAATCGTATTCCGAATATCTCTTCGGAACTCGAACAGAATTGTCTCATGTCGTTGAGCTTTCCCCACGTCCAATTATAAAAGTGATCTTGACCGTTGATTTGTCCTTACGTGTTGGATCTAGCTTACACATGAACGAGTGGATCCGATATCTGTTGAGTTTATTTTTTGGGGTCAACAGATTGACGCCATCTGTAGGAAACCACACTAAAACCACAAGCAACCCCGTTGAAAAAGGCTTTCTAAGAAAATAGTTTGTGCATACCACTTGAAAGAGGATTTGTTTTTGAAAAGGAACAAGAGGAAGTCCACAAAGGTTTGGAAAGAAATGAGCTCTGATGGTGACGCTCTTCCCAGACGTGTGAGGGAGAGCGATGATGAAGTTCCCGCCATAGTCGCCCTACTGGGTTGGCATAGACTACACCACCATCACAGACGAGGTGTAAGAAGGATGTCAGCCTAACTTATAAGAGAAATAGCCACTCTGGCACCCAACATGAGAAATATCACCAACCAAAACCTAGCAATGCAGGAGCTATTGAGATCAGTATTGAGCCCTTACTGATAAACCTCAGGAACTTCTTTGGCTTTGCCAGTTACTTGAAGACATGGGCGTCACTCATTCAATTTCCACTATCATAAGCTGCAATAATCAAAGTGCTATCCAAATTGCTCACAATGATATATTTATTGAATGCACAAAACACATTGAGATTGATT
>CAIGRL010130801.1:0-11330 GCA_903798325.1 Fraxinus xanthoxyloides | reverse complement strand
AATGTTAGAATAATAAGGCAAAACGGGGGGAAGATGTAGCCTTTCAATTCTCATTCATGTCCATGGGAGTGTTCGGTAGAGATTAAAATCGGATTAAAATTGAAAAATTAATCGTTATTATTGACTTTTATTAGACAGTAGAGCCCAATAACGGCTATATTTTCAATTTTAATTGAATTTTAAGTTTGACCAAACATGCTCCATATGTGTAATTGTGACTGGGTTATTTAAAATTGAATCGGCACGATATGCAAAAACATATTTTTCTACTAAAATGGGTGTCAAACACCCCCTATATGTTAATATTTGACTTGCTTTCTGCTAATCATTTGGAGTAAATTGTGTTTGATTGGCTCTATACGCTCCTAGATTATGTATAGTATTTTTTGCATTTTCAAGAAATCAACTGTGCTATTTTTACATATCTAGCCACGGCGTTTCATTTCACGTGATATGATAGCGCTGCACGAAAAAAGAAAAGAATATTCTATTTTTACTGAGTACAACTTACAATTGGTACCTAATCATCAGAGCTAATTCAATTTATTAAGCACAATCGGTAGGTTGATTGATTAGCTAGTGCATGGATAGCTTGATTTATTAATCGTTTAATTTTAATTTATTAAAATAAAGACAAATTCAAATATTTGTTTGGATTTAGAAAAAAATTATTTGTCTTGCAATTGTTTCATACGATTTCGTGTCGCTACACATGATATCATTATTGCATAAAAGGCCAAAAGACTCAACTAAAAGTGCAAGATAATTAGTTTAAAATGAATGTACTTGATACACTCAATAATGGAGCAGTTTAAAAGTGGTTTATTAAATCAAGGACCTGTCATTGGGGCTATTAGATTATTTTAGTAATAATTTAATAAGCATGTGAACTTTGGTGGCAAAAGGCCAAAAATAAAATAAAAATGGCGTATTATGGTTGTAAAATATTTGTATACGTGAACGTCTTTAAGAAAAATTACTCATAAATCTAATTAGGGATGAACAAAAAATATTGTCCATCTGTCAAATTGAAACAAAATTACAAAAATTAGTTAGGTTTCAGTAGTTTCAAAGTCGAATTGAATTGTTTGGTTCAAATTACTAAACAGTTTGGTTCAAGTTTCGATTGTTAAAATCAATTGAACCATTCACCAATTTAGAGAGGAAAAAAAAAAGGACTACTCGTTTTACATATTTTACTAACATTATTTTCATGAAGTGGCTGCACAGAGTTTAAAATTAGAGTTAATTTATCTTTATACTTACTCATCTAGATTTGACCCTAGGAACGATGTTAGTTTCAAAAAAGAATTTGAAGTTAGTATTTCATTTTTTCGACTCTCATGAACGACTATAATTAGATTCTATACATAGGTCTCATTCTTATCTGCATTATGTTTCTTGTTTCTAAAAATGATATGCGAGATTTTTTTGTCTTATCAACTTGAGTGAAAATAGACTGGTTTAATTTTCATGTGTGTTTTACATACTTAAAAGTTACTTCTTAAAAAGAATAACGATATTCATAATCAGTTATTGAAGTAATTATTTTAAGTGGTAGCTTGTTATTTGAATCATTAATTTTCTATAATTCTATTACTTTAAAATAATAAGTTACTACGGTGGTGACCATTAATACTGAATAACATGAAAAATGTAATTATCGGACTATGTTTGACCAAGTAAACATAATTCTCAGAGCAGTTTCGGACAATAGTCGGGAGGAAGATAATATAATAAATTGAGAAAGAATATTGAAGACTGATTGAAACCCATTGGAGATAGATGAGATAGCAACTGACTAGACTGAAATAGATGGGCAAAAATGGATTAGAACGATTGAATTTGACTGAATAGTGTTTATTTTTTTCACATGTCCAGCTCTAAATGGAAACAAAATGCCACTTAATTCTGGCATTTTTTTGCACCTATTATGAAAATTACAGGCAATAAATTTACATCTAATTACTGGACAATGCTGTATGTACATCGTACTTGATATAAAGATTTACATGACAACCATGCTTGATGTTATTTGATAGTTTCTTTGAAAGAATGACTTATTGGATAGTTTAAAAAAAGTTATTTTTTCATCCAATAAAATATTGTCAACACATTTTTCTGTCAACAAGATGGTAAAAAGTGATATACAAATAACAAAATTCTTTACATAATATTACCTGATGTTTTATCATTTGACAGTTTAAAAGACAATCATCTCTTCCATCCAATCACATCCCGTCATATACCTTTCCGACATTGCTTATGAATGTTTTCTTCTGGCAAAATGGCTTTTCCCCTAATTATGGCCCATGTTTGGTAACAAAAATTAATGGATAGACACGATTAGGTAACATAATATCATCAACTTTTTTTTTTACGCTGATACGATTTGGTAACACATGACACACATAAATATCTTCTATACGAGTCAATGTCATTTTCCTTCTGCACTCATTATTTTCCCTTTGTATCGTCTGTGACACAATCATAGAGATTTTTTATTGCATTTGAAATTGTTGAATGCAGTTAAAATGATAACAAGTTGTTAAAAACAAAAGAGTAAGCGCAGCTCAATCCATACACACTATAAAAAGTTCGAGTTAACATTAAATAATAAATATATTGTTATAAATTAATTATTATTTGTGACTTATCATTATATCTCGCAACATTAATTATAACCTATAGATATGAGGTTTTGAAGATATATACAAACGTTTTGATTATCTCTACCGTCTTCTTTCTTTTTCTTTAGTTTATGAGGAGAGAGAATGGCTTTGGCCAAAAATCAAAATGAAGGAATCCGTCCGGTGGAGACCTTGGACAATACAAAAACATGTAGGTTGGAGACGAGATTGCAACAGTGTCAAAAGTTTGGAGACCAGTGGTGCAATTGTTCCTTCTTTTTATGTGAATTCATTGAAACAAGCAATTAGAATAGAATTGGAAATTTATGGTTATGTACATGAAAATAGGGAAACATTGATGGGTCTAGAATTCAATAGGGAATACCATACGAGGATATAGAATTTATTCAATTCGAAGAAACTTGTATGTGAGCCATGATGAGTGTAAAGGGTTGTCCTGATAATTTTAATGTACTAAACATGTTATGTGAACTTTGTCCACATACAATTGATGAAGGTTTATAGTTAAGTTTAGTGCTCAATTACATGTTTGATAGATTTATCGGTTTGGTTATTTTGCAATAGTAATGCAAAACATTTGCGATTATCTATTATTGTCCGATATTTTTTATTATCTCGTCTAGTATGCTAAATGTTGTTGTAGTAGTAATAATAATAATAATAATAATAATAATACTGTTGGGAAAATTACACCCATACCTATTTTTAACTTTTAACTTCAAAAACCAGGCTTTAACTTTATTATTTGACAAATCAGGTTATTATTGAATTATTTAATAAACCATGTAGAGTTTAATCCGCTTCCATTCTCAAGAAATCAACTAAAAGATAGTTGGGACAATGTGGCTCACTGGGCACGATCCATGCTTGCCCGTTGGCATTGCAATTTACGTGGTATGGTCTGGTTTGAAATAAGAAGAAAATATGCAATTTATACCGATTACAAGGACAATCGGTACCTAATCATCTAAATCAAATCACTTTATATCTTTACTTAACCACGACTGGTAGGTCAATTGATAAGCCAATGCATGGTTAGCTCGATTTATTAGTAATTTAATTTAAAATAAAGACAAATACAAAATATTTGTTCAGATATAGAACAATTCATTTGTCTTTCAATTATTTCATACGATTTCGAGTCGCTACACATGATAGCATTATTGCATAAAACGGCCAAGAGAACTAAAAGTCCAAGACAATTTGTTTGAAATGAATGTATTTGGTACTCTCAACCATGAAAAAGTTTAAAAGTTGTCTATTCCATTAAGGACCTCTGATTGGTAATAATTAGATTATTTTAGTAATAACTTAATAAGCATGTGAATTTTGGTGACAAAAGGCCAAAATAAATAAATAAATAAAATATTGTATCATGGTTGAAAAATATTTGTATGCATTACGTCTTATTAGAAAAGAATTCATAAATTTAATTAGGGGTGAATAAAAATATTGAAAATCTGTCAAATCGAATTGAAATTACAGTTGTGAAATCGTTGGTTTGAATTCAAGTGGATTAGATTTTGTCCGTAACTTATTTTGAAGTACTAAAAAATAGCTAATTTTGCAAGTTGATCAGACAAAAATAGCTAATTCTCGAACTCTCTAGAATACCTACAACAAAGTTGTTAAATATTTTCTCTGTAAGACTAAGGCTCAAAATATGTACTTTGTTCCTATCTTGATCAAATATTATGAGATAGAGACCTCCTCCTAGAAGGGGTCTTTCATTGAGTCTTAATCTAATAGTTGATTGAATTCTACATGAATTCATTTAACGTATTTTACTAAGATTCTTTTCGTGAAGTGGTTCGGTCATGCCTAAAATTAGACTCAAATCACCTTTATACTTACATATTTGTATTTGACCATATCGAAAGGAATGATGTTTACGATCAAAAAATGATTTGTAGTCACTCATAGTAATTCATTCTTGACTCCCCTAAACCACTATAATTAAACTATACACGCTATATATAATCTTAAAAGTCTAATTATTTGTCTTCGTTATGTTTTTTATTACTAAATAAAGACAACATGCAAGATCACTTGTCTTGTCAACTCAGAGTGGAACCGTAGAAGTGGATTGGCTTAATTTCTATATCGTGTTTCTTACCTCGTGTTTGATTGTACTTGAAAATTACTTTTCTCTTTTAAAGTTAATTTTCAAGTTATGGTTGACCAAGTGAACATAGTTTTTCGACCTGATTCGAACAATGTTCGGAAGGAAGATAAATAATAAATTGAGAATCCATTGCGGACAGATATGATAGTAACTGACTAGAATGAAGAGGATGGGAAAAAATGGATTAGAATGAATGAGTTTGTTTGGGAAGTGTATATTTTTGTCACATGCCCATCTAAATGGTGACAAAATGCCACCTAATTCTGGTATTTTTTGCACCAATTATGATAATTACAGGCAATAAACTCAAATCTTGATAGATCTAATTATGGCCCATGTTTGGTAACAATATTATGGATATGCACGAAAATGTAACACATTATCTTATCTCTCTTTTTTGTTTCGAAAGTGATACGATTTGGTAGCACGACACACCTAAGTACATTGGGAACCTAAAAGCAATCTCAATGGAGATTGTTATATAAGAACCTTGCTACATTATCAGACAATTCTATCATTGATCAGTTTAAAAAACGGTCAACAAGTCACCCAATCACTTATTGTCACACCTCGTTCTGTCATTCAAGATGTTAAAAAATCTGACAAAGTAGATTAATTTAATAAATAATACTTCAAAAAATATATTTGGTGCATTTTTCAGGTCTCTATACAAACAAAACCAAGAGATGAGTGAAAATTATATAATGATTGCATGGGCTTAATCATCCTCACAATGGAAACCAACTACTAAGAATGGGCACAACCCAGATCATACATACTATAAAAGTTCGAGTTAACATTAAATAATTAGTATATTGTTGTAAATTAGTTCTTATTTGTGAATGTTCATTGTATCTCTGTAACCTTGTAACCTTAATTATAGCCTATAAATATGAAATTATACATGAGTTTTGATTATCTCTATCACCTTCTCTCTCTGATTTATGAGAGAGGATGGCATTGGCCAAAATGAAAGAATCCGTCCTGTGGAGACCAAGGTCGATACAAAACATGCAAATTGGAGACAAGATTACAACAAGGTCAAAAGTTCGGAGACTAATAGCGCAATTGTTCCCTTTTTATGTGGATTCATTCAAAACTAGTGTTCTAAAAAGCGCAAACGTTGCTAGACGTAGAGACCAAGTTTCAAACTAGGCAAAGCTTAGGCATAAAAAAATGTTTTTTTATTTTAAATTTTTAATTATTGTAAAAAAAATCAATAATTCAAATAATACATACCAAACATAAAAAATTATAAAATACTGTATTTATTTAANATAAAGATAAGTTTCAAAATCATAATTACATAACATAGATAACTTGTAACTTAAATCTTATCTAAGCTCTTTATCGAACTCCAATTCAATATCTTCTTCTTCATCTAATTCATCATTCGTATCGTCCGATACAAAATCATCATTCTCGGGCTCCCTCATTTTTGTGGGTTTTATTTTAAAAAAAGGAAAAATTGGACCCACTTAAAATATGAGTTGAAGCGCACCTAAACGTTCTTAATAACTATGCGCACCTAGGAACGCCTAAGCGAGCATTAAGCGGTCAACATTGTCGTTGATGGCTTAATTTCCTCTTAGTCTCAAGGCGAAACGTTTTCATTACATTTCATCTAGGCGGCGCCTGTGCACGCTTTTTAGAACACCGTTCAAAACAAGCAATTATAATAGAATCGGAAATGTATGGCTATGAGGGAAATATGCTTGGATTTAGAACTCAATTCCAAAGTTATTAGCACATGTTTGTCCCCAATTTCTAAAACTATTTTCTTTTTTTCCTTCTAGGTATTCGTTTTCAACAAAACATTTTATGAGACCCACAATTTTTATCAACTTTTTAACCATATTTTTTTTAATCAACTTTTATCAAAATCCACTAAATATAATTCATGCATTACATTATAGTTATGTGCAATGAAATATGAAAATTGGGAATTTTATTTGATTTGAACAAACTTGTATACACTTCATGGATGGTTGAAAGAGGCAAATGAGACATTTGTTCGTTATCTTGTTGAATTTAGCGCATCAAACACGTCATGTGAACTTTGTATCCATTCAATTGACGAAGGTCTATGGTTAGGTTTAGTACTCGATTACATGGTTGATAGATTTGTCGAGTCAATTATTTTGCAATAGTAACGAATAACATTTGTGCTTATCTAGCTTGGATCGATATTCTTCATTGTCTCGTGTAGTATGCTAAATGTACAACAACAATAATAGTAAATAAAATTATTTTGACGATTTTTAAAAGGACCCATGTACTAGCCAAAAGCCCACTAAAATAATAATATAATTATAATAAAAGATAAAAGGGAAAAATATAAAATATAAAACCATCATAATTTCAAAATACAATTTCAAATTTTAGAAACTCGATGAAATATTTTAAAAATCAAATGGTACAATTTATGACCTTTGACAAACACTAATGACTTATATTTAATCAAGCAGGCCATACATACTACTCACGAATGACAAGATCACGGTCACAAAAATAAAATTTGAAGGTCATAATTACTTATCTAATAACAAATCAAACATTTCAATGAATCATAGATTATTCATTGGACATAAATTAATAGTTAACGGACCACCATTATCCAATAACATGTCACAATCACATCTCATCCCACCTCAACCACCAACCTGCACTCTACTCCATCCATCATAGCCAGACGCCAACACTACTCAAATTGCTGCTATCGCCTCAAATTCACAATCTCCATCACCAACAAAGGTTACGGTTACAAAGACACGAATTATTGATCACATTTACAAATTTAGTTGCAAAATAACACATTTTTTAGGTTACATATTATCTATCGATCATAATTTACTGATTTTATTAGTCATAATCACTCTTCTTCCTGCCCATGTCGCCACCGTCGTACCACCACTTGTGCAAATTTGTACTCCACCGCACCACCATCATGCAGATCTGCAACCGCCACCACTACCACACAAACAACACGCACCACACATTCATCGTACTACGACCACCAACACCATCAACACCACATCTTGAGAGAAGTAAAGGTAGCACACAGACAACGCCACAAGACTACACCACAACCCAGACACCACCACGCTATTACCCAAATAGACGCATGCTCAAACAGCAGTAGGTAGAGAGAAGTAGATACGGTGCACATACCGCACCACAACCCAAACACCACCGCAACGCAAGCTAAATAGACGGTGCCCAAAACAGTAACATGAAACGTCCAAACGCACCTGATAGAAATAGAGGCAACAACGAGGAGACAAAAAAGATAATTATTGAAACGAGAAGTTGAAAAAGAAGGTGTGTGTGTAATTTTTCTCAAGGTAAAGTTGAAAAGGAGCCCACGTACTAGCCCAAAGCCCACTAAAAAGAAATAACGAAAGCTCCGATTGAATTCTAGGTTTTTTTCATCTACATTTCCCTCTCTCACTCACCATCACAAACTCAAACGAAACCATAGTTCAAAACTATGGTGGGATTCGAAGTTGGATCGGTGCCGTTTAACTCGGATGGATGGGGTCCGCCGGAATCATTTTCTTCTACACTTTCTGTACCCAATCATCCCTCCAATGTGCCGTTTGCCCCTTTCTCCCGCTCCGAGAAGCTTGGTCGTATAGCCGACTGGACGCGTTCACTCATGAACCAGGGACGATCCGGGTCCAAGCAAGGCCACCACGCATCTGATTCTGCTTTTGATTTTTCTGGAGATGACTCATTTGCTACTCTCGCAGCCAATGAGGACTCATCCTTCCGCCTTGTCGACACCTCTGCTAAGTCCCACCACCACAACAATCATAACCGCCCGAAGTTTAATCCTCGGTGGCGCTTTAACCCCCACCACCAGCGATCCCAGCTGCCTCAGCGCCGTGACGAGGAAGTCGAGGCTAAAAAAAGGGAGGCTGAGAAGGACCGTGCTCGTAGGGACCGTCTGTACCATAATAACCGCTCCCAGATGCCTCAGCGCCGTGAGTCCGCTGTGTTTAAATCTTCCGTTGACATTCAGCCGGAATGGAATATGCTGGACCAGATTCCGTTCTCTACTTTCTCCAAATTGTCTTTCTCTGTCCCCGAGCCTGAAGATTTATTGATCTGCGGTGGGCTGGAGTTTTACGACAGGGCTTATGATCGGATTACCCCGAAAAACTGCCGACCATTGGAACGTTTCAAAAACCGAAACTTCTTCAAAGTCACCACAACTGATGACCCTGTCATTCGCCAGTTGGCTAATGAGGATAAAGCTACTGTTTTTGCAACTGATACTATCTTATCGACCCTAATGTGCGCCCCCAGGTCTGTCTATTCTTGGGATATTGTGATCCAGCGGGTTGGGAATAAATTGTTCTTTGATAAGCGTGATGGGTCACAGTTGGATTTGCTTTCAGTACACGAGACCTCACAAGAGCCCTTGCCTGATGTGAAAGATGATATTAATTCAGCTTACTCATTGAGTGTCGAGGCAGCATATATTAATCAAAACTTTTCACAGCAGGTTTTGATTAGGGATGGGAATAAGGTTGCTTTTGAGGAGTCCAATCCATTTGCTAATGAAGGGGAAGAGGTGGCATCGGTTGCTTATAGGTATAGGAGGTGGAAATTGGACGATGATATGCATTTGGTTTCTCGTTGTGAAGTGCAGAGTGTGATGGATGTGAATAAACAAAAGTCGTTTTTGACCCTTAATGCACTGAACGAGTTTGATTCCAAGTATTCTGGTGTGGACTGGAGACAGAAGCTGGATACACAACGAGGTGCAGTGTTGGCGACTGAGTTGAAGAATAATGCGAATAAGTTGGCAAAATGGACTGCACAAGCTCTTTTGGGTGGTGCGGATATGATGAAATTGGGTTACGTTTCAAGGGTTCATCCAAGGGATCATTTTAACCACGTAATTTTGGCAGTTGTCGGGTACAAGCCAAGAGATTTCGCTACACAGATTAATTTGAACACTTCAAACATGTGGGGTATTGTGAAGAGTATCGTGGACTTGTGCATGAAGTTGAACGAGGGTAAATATGTTCTCGTGAAAGATCCTTCAAAGCCACAGGTGAGAATTTATGAGGTTCCACCGGATGCATTTGAGAATGATTACGTTGAGGAGCCCCTGCCAGAGGATGAACAGGTTCAGCCGCCTGCTGAGGATGCAGATGATGCCGAGGCAAACACCACAACAAAAGATGTAGAAGAGAAGGAGATTAGCTGTGAAGCTGCTTAAAGTGTAATGATTTCTTGTGCTAGTTATTTTTATTTATAATTAGACTTATCCCCTTACTATTATGTACTTGGTAATTATGGTTGCATCTCAGTGTTTATTATGTTGATGTATGTGAATTCGTTTCTCGCTTAATTCAATGGGTCAATTTGATTGATGCTAATTTCTATTGTAAGTTGAAATATTTGAAATATATGCCCAACAAATTAAACAGATAGTGAACATGTACTGAAAGTAAAGATTTTTCATTAACCTAAAGATTTTTCATTAACCTTTCCTTTTGGTAATACTGATTTGACGAACTGAAACTTATTTAGGAGGAATAGCGTTGACCAAATCAATTCTGAGCAACGGAACTTGATTTATCTTTCAGATTGAAATATGACCTCATATGGCTGATATGATATGAAATATATTTGGTCTAGAATGGTTTTTAATTGGTAATGGATTGAAGGATAAAGGAGGCTACAAAATAAGAGTTCTATGGCTGTCTAGCTATGCTTTGAAAATTAAAATTTAGAATAGAGGAAGAAGGGTAATCCCATGGTACAAGATCTATGGTTTAATTGTAATCGACAGCCTTAGGAAAATTTGAACCCAGAATTTTATTATGCTGCTGACATTAATCCCACTGAAAGAAGTTCTTATTGAAGACTATATGTGTTGACTGAGAAAGAAATTGAGTCTAAGTTCTTGACAATGTAACTGTAAACCATGTAGGAGTAAATGAAAGAGTTGACCCAAAACTAGAGCATTAAATCTCATTTCAAAATTATGCAGTTAATCATTTCCCTCCTTTAAGAAACTAATATAGATTCTGCAAGGATGGAACTGGGCATAATATTTTAAGTGATCCTGGAATAGAGCTCCCACTATATCTTGAAAATCTGTCTCTATATTTCTTGCAGTTTTTCCATGTGAAAAATCCAATAATTGTATTCACCTGCAATTTATTGGCCATTGACTTTCCATAGGGGTTAAACCGTAGGATGTGGAATTGGTTGTTTCCCAGCAGCCTTCCTAGGTGTGGCAGTAGTGTCAATAATTGTACTAAGTGAAGGAAGTAGGGGCATTTCTACTTTGAGCGTTGAACAAATTGGATTTATTAGAGAAGTCATTGAACAAATTGACAGCCTTCAATGCTAAGATTATTGCCTCAGTCATGGTCCAAATGGATTTCAACTCAAGCCTCTCCTGTATAGCATCTTTGAGTCCATTATTGTATCTTGGTTCAATAATGACAGTAAGAGGTCAGAATCAAGGTTCAATATGAACCAATTTGAAAGAAGAGTAACTAACGAAGAAATTGGGAGCAAACAGCTCA
>CAIGRL010130787.1:0-13250 GCA_903798325.1 Fraxinus xanthoxyloides | reverse complement strand
GGCCAATCAAACACACCCTTACACAATCCTTTACACTTTTGGCACGTAACAATAAATCATTAGACAGTTTAAAAAAATATACAATTTTACCTCCAGTTTTTTTTTGAACATCATCAAATGTCAAAAAGGATGCACATATAGCATTTTTTATTCTTATAACTGTCACCTTTAATCTACGCATTCAACCTCCACGATGACGACACTCAATAACATCGATCATCGCACCTCCTTCCTCAAGCAACGAAACAACCAACCCTGTTGATTAAACATCCTCTAGTAGAACCAACAATTGACCATCGAGCGAATTAAGTTCAAATCTTTAGACAGTAGGAAGGGCAATAGAGTCGACTTTCAATTGTTTCGAATGCTTGTTTAGATGAAGTTTTAACTAGATAATGAAGAAAATTAATAGTGAATCTCTAGAAATGTCCGAATAATAGTGAAATTATGATAAAATTATAACGAAATGAGAAATATAGGTTCTTGTCCATTGCACAAAAAAGAGCCATGTTGTGTATATATCTACACACATAGGAGTTGACATAATGTGAATGAGATGGTTCCATGCTACAGTGTCGTGGGCCCACACCACTCACATTATTTGAACCTCTATGTGTACCAGATTAATCCCACAAAAAATCCGCTTTAAGCATTATAGAATAACATCCAATCCCTCACCTTTACCCGCAAAATAGATAAATACAAAAGTAGAGCCTCAACTTTAAAAAAAGGGGTTAGAAATTGAGGAAGACAGAAATCTGCATAGATGGTGAAATCATGTAGAAAATAGCTTGTTTCCTCACAATGGCTTCAACCACAAGGTCAAAAAGTCGATAGCTCAGTTTCAGAGCATGTCATAAGAAAAATCTCCTGCGACTAGTATCCATTTCAGGCTGGCAAAGAAAAAAATTGGGGACCAAAAAAAAATGTAAGCCATCAGTAATTATGTCACAAGTGGGACGAAAAAAGAGATTGTGCATGTGATTAAATAAGCGAGTAAAATTAGAAAATAACCTTATGAGCCCACTCGTATTCCCCACCCTTTGTATCAAATGTTCCATGCTGCAGACTGATTAATTTCATTGTGAAACGAGGACCGCATTCCTGCAATTTGAGAACAAATTTATGTTGGAACATATTTCAGTGAAAGATTTGCTTGGAATCACTTAAAACGAGAGGTATATGCTAATAAAAACAGGATGTTTATTAGTAATTGAAAAAGAATTAGAAATGATCTCATCTATTGTACTATCAAATACTCCGGATGAAACATGCACATTCAATATATACACAATAAGGACTACTAGAAGTCTATCTTTCTGTTTTATTTTCCCCCTCCACTATCAAAAGTGGGGTCACATGACTTTCGGATTGTGGTCATGAAACAAGGACTGAATAACAAAACACACACCCCTCTCCACCCAACCACGATAAAGTCTGTGTTTCTTTCTGTCACTAGTCAGCAGAATACTTGCAAAGACTCAGTCTCATCTACCAGATAGCTTCAAATTATCATTGCAAGGTAAAACGCAAGCATTACTTGGTTCCTTTCCAGGGGTCCTTTGCTCAACGGTGCAGGTTTCTTACTTTGCACCATGTTTTTCTTCTTTTTTTCCTTATTTGGAGAGCGCTATTAACATTATTGATAACTTTGTGAGTGTTTATCGCTCCAAATTGTCCTTTATTGATTCCACTTAGATTCTCATTCTATTGTAAATTCCAATTTTTTTCAGTTCAACGCTAATCACTCAGACTCTCGGTCTGGCATTTACAGATAAATGTAAAATGCACTGGACATTCACTGAGAAAGAATTAAACACAAACCTGAAGCCGGGCAATTACTTTCTCCTTAGACTTTGCCTCCTTACCATCCTTGCCGTTTTTGCCTTCTGATTCTGCCTGTTTACTTTCTTTGGTTTCAAATATGTAGCTTCACACGAAATGGTATGCAATAATCAGATATACAGGCCACAAGTTCCATCAAGAATATAATGCACACCATTATAAAAGCTCAAGGACTACATACCGGTGATGGCGGAAGAATATAAAATCACGCTGATTGTGGAAGGTAACAACTCGCCGGCCACGGAAATTAGGTACTTGTGGAAATAGCGATTGTATCATCCTAATTCAAATAACCAGACATAACTTCGTGAATTGGCAGTGCATGAATGGGCAGTAAGAGAATTATAACCACATAGGATATAGACACACATACTCAGAGCCGGGGAAGGGGGAGTGGGTAGAGAGAGACGGAGCACTATAATTCACAAAGAGAATGTAACAATGAATAATGATGTATGACTGAAGTGGCAAATCGCGGACTACTCTGATGTAGAATGAACATCACTATATTGAATATCATAGAAAACCTAGTAAGTACCTCCCAACACGATGTCCCAAACGTGTTGAAAAATTGGTCAAAACTAGCTCAGGCTCGTGACTGGTCGGATTTCCATGATTCTGAAAGCAACATAAAACCGCATTTAATAGGAAATCATCCAAGATTAAGAAATACAAAAAACTAATGGTACACTCACAATAACAGAACACTGAAGAATTCACAAGGTAAAGATTTTCCTCTTATACAAGTATCGAGCCATCATTTGTGTTCAGTGCCCTACTTATTTCATGTATATAAATATAGATTCAATGTCCCAAGAAGAAAGAGATTATTAAAGGATAGTAATTGATAGAGAAAAAAATATCTACTCCACAATGGTTTCTCCATTTTCATGATGTCCTCTTTGAACATGAAGATAAACAGGTGAAAAAAGGGTAAAAGAACAGCCAGACCTTGAGATCTTTGTGTAAAACAAGCCTTGATAATTTGAAATGTGCAGTTGGCCCATCAGGTAAGCCTATGATTAGGAGAGCATCTGCAAGTAGCTAAAAAGTAAGCTTTCCAAGATAACTCGGAAAATCGGATGGGGAGCAATCTATGATGTGTTCTATAATATAATACACAAAATATAGACATTTGGTCTAGCCTTAAAAGGCTGCGGACTCCAAATTCTCATCAGCGTGTTCAACATTTAAGCAGATAACAAAATTTGCTTACATGCTATTGTCTAGTCTTAGATTAATTCTAGAGTTTACAGAAGATATTAAATATATATACAGTACATGCATTCCATTAACACATGCACGATTATGGTTTCTAGAGTTCAAAAAACCTATCTTCCTAAATTTTATATTTCTCTTGCTGCAAAACCCTCTTGTCCAACAAGTCAAAAACCTATATGCTTTGACCTATCATCCTGCTAGTCAACGACCACTTTGGGACCCGTCAAGCTTTGTTGATAAACTACAGGAGAGGCTTTAACATTCCGATAGCATCTCTCATATTGCTCGCAGAAGAAATTATGTTTCAAAACTTGAAATTCACAGTTTCTTCCCAAACCACAAGTGCAGGAAGTGTATGATTATACGTGTACATAAGTGAGTGTCAGTGTAGAAGATAGAAAAGATGAAAAATATTCCAAAAGAATAGTATCCTAAAAAAAGTAACTAGAATAGAAAACCTTCCTTAGAGGTGGCAACAAATCACATTGGCACTTGTATATCCAAAAGGTACCATTTATTGATCTGTATTTTTATTTCCTTTATCAATCTGGTAAAATTAATTCAATTGGGAGGAAAGATCCAAGGTGATAAAGTAGCAAGAACCCTCACTAGATTCAGCCCGTGCGGCTACAGAAGAAAGATGATCAAATTGTTTGCTTCTCTATATAAATGTCATTTGGTTTTCTACAGGACAAGAAAAATCCAGTGTAGCATGGAAGTTGAACATTCAGTATGGCTCCCAAACTGAGCTACCTTTACTATATTGAAGAGACTGCATCATTATGTGAACTAGTCAATATCAGGTCACCGCCAAATTGCCTTCTTTTAACAATATAAATATGAAACTCTCAATAGGTCATCTGAGATGTCACAAAGTCAGGGATAATTATGCATTTTACGTCACGTTAACATATAGCAAATGAATTGCAGTTTTAACTCAATAGGATCACTTCACTCATCAATAAAGACTAGAAGACCCTAATAATTACTCCATAAGTTTAGAGCAATAACTTACCTGGTTCCCTGCGGTTGGTGTGGACGACAATGAGTGAAGTGAAGTCCTTATTTTTTGCATATTCTACAATCTGCAGAAAATAAGAAAACACTCTCAACGACCAACTTCGTACAGCTATCCTAATCAAATTTAATTGGACAATAAATGAAGAAATTGATAGAAACTCAATACCTTTTTGAGGTCATAGGTTCCTCTCTTGTAGTAATGAGCATTGGGGATGACCGATAAAAGATCTGAAATAAAAGCAGGTCCCCTCTGCAGTCAAGTGCAAGAAATCAACATATTTTAGCAACTTATATAACAATACTGACAACTAAAGAAACAATATATGAGTACGACATACGGTGGAATTGAAGCGGGATGTGGTAATCAAGATCTTAGGTGCACAATCTTGCTTCAATATGGAACTAAATTCATCAGCATCATTGCCTGCGAATAGCTCTTCATCGTCGGGCTTACAGACAGTATCATCAATCTCACGTGTGTTCTCTATGGTACGAGGAATTTTCTTTGGAGGAAGCTCCTCGCCGAGCTCCAGAGCTCTTTTCTCACCAGCTTCGCGAGCCTTGGCCTTCTTCCGTTTGTCCACCTTCTTCTGATGCTTGAGCTTCGCATGGACGGCTGATCGCCGCTCCTTGTTTTTTATAGTAGACGGAAGGATCGAACCCTTATGCTTCATCTGCTTCTGTCTACTGTCTTCATCTTCTCCTCCTTCCATACCATCTTCATCCGCTTTCTTTCGCTTTCCCCCCATTATACAAATATCGCTTGAAGGTTAGCTAATAGGTTAAGAGATGGATTTGGGACAGGAGGGCAGAAGAAATTAGAGAAAGATAATAGGGGAAGCGCGGGGATTCCGGCGGCGACTGTTCTATGGTTGTTTTTGAAGGTTACTAGGGTTTACAGGGGGTTGTACTTTTAAAATCGACATGTTCCTAATTTTCAGAATTTTCGATCATTGCATATTTTTACGCCTTTTAAATTATAAAAATGCCCTTAAATAAATAATACAATCACAAAAAACTACTTTTTATCTAAAAGATAATACTACATATTTAATTATCAAATATTGCTCATTCAAAATTTCCAACCCAACTAATTTTTCTTATCTTTTTATTCCAACACAGTTAAAAACACTTATTTTTCATATGTTTCAGCCTCAAAATCTCAGAAACTGATCAAACGTTGAACAATTTTTTTTACGTCTATCATTTCGAATCGATAAGTATATTTATGTATGTTTAATTTCATTTCCATTAAATTTGTTGTTTAATTTCATTTCCATTAAATTTGTTGACGTTGAAAAATGTAAGAACAAAATTTAAGCCAACTTCAAGATATAAATGAGGATTGAATACGAATTTAATTAAGGATTCAGCGTTACAAGATGATAATACAACAATCTACTTTTTGAATTATTGGAGATATTTGAAATATGAGAGAAAAATAGGAAGTCTGCATATTTCCTTAGAATCCGTCCGTCCCCCTTTTGTCCTAGTGCTTCCCTAACTTTATATAGGAGAAATATGCATGCATACAGTACCTATATCTTGTCAATCCTGATACCGAATTGAATATGTACATATGTTGGTGTAACAGGATTGGTAGCCGAGCTCAAAACTATCAGCTGATCCTAAGTTACTGGTGCAAGTGATCCCCAACAATTAATGCATTACTTAGGGAAAAAAGTTCAGATATGTAATTGGAGGATAATGTGGGCGCTGACGTGAGATCTTTACACCTGCACGCGTTTGATTAGTAGCTTATATATTCTGTCGATGATTCTCAATCATTATTCGCTATTCCACCTGAAAGACTACGCAAACTTCCTCGATAAGCTACTGGAATTTGAGCTGGCCTCACACCTTCGAGCTCGCATTACTATCCCTTCATTGAATATGTAAATCCAAACTGAGTGACTCGGAGGTCGGTGTCAACAAAATTAATATACGCTTTTAACCGATAAATCTTACATCGACATAAATTAACATGCAGATAATTTTTTTAACGGATCTATAATTTTTTTAAGCATGAACAAAAAAAATAGTCATTTGCATATATCGTGATCGTAGCAGCCATCCAGCTGTAATGTCAGCAGTAACGATCGGCTATTAAGTTATTTTTTTTTTAAAAAAAAGAAAGAAATCCTAACAATCTAGTGGTTGGGCTAGTTTTTCGACAATTTTTTTATAATTAAAATTATGTTTCGTCATGCAATATGTTTGTGATTCCAATTTGTTACTTTAGTGATTTCGAATCAGATGAGAAAGATCGATGGGTATGAAAATGGTCGAGTGATATACGTGGTAGCATTCCAATTTCCGTAATAAGGGTATTTTTGTGTGAAGATAATGGTATTTTCGGTTTGATACCGAACTTAGCTTCTTATATGTTTTAACTGTTTTTTCAGTGGTCAAAACTAGTATGAAAATATAACAGGGTCAACCGATCATTTTCTTGTATTTCCTTGAATTTACAGTCGTTTCAAAATTTTTATTCCTCTATTCGTTAATTTTATGGATATAAGTAAAAAAATTATAATTTTAAATAAAAAAACAAACAATTAAAAAAATTTAAAATTATTTCCACAAAAATTATATAAAAAAAGCAAATTTAACAAAATTAAATTATGAAAAATAAATAAATAATATAAATATTGTTTAATTAAAATTGAAAAAATTAAATTAGCAAATAATACAAATATTATACAATTAAATTTAGAAAATTGATTTTTATCATAAAAAAATAATAATAAATAATTTTAAGTTGAAAAGAAAATGAAAAAAAGGTATGTGTGCTGACTGTTTAAAACAATCGATTGTTAACCGTAGGAAAAAAATAATTTTAAATCAAAAAATAAATAAATAAGAAATTTTAAAACTATTTCAAAAAATTATAATAAAAAAACAAATTAAACAAAAGGAATTAATGAAAATTGAATAAACAATATAAAATATTATTTAATTAAATTGAAAAAAATTAAATTAACATAAAAAGAAAAGAATTAAAAATAATTTTAAATTCACAAGAAAATGGAAAAAAACAAAAAAGACCTTTTTGGTCTTGATGGAAAATATTATTTTATTAAAAAATGTGTTGTTGAAAATGAGTAGAAAAATGAGAATGAAAAATTTAACGTGGACCAAACAGGGGCTTAATAGTCACAGTCGACCAGATCCGAATGCTTCTCATCGAAAGTGGCAAAAAATCGCCATCTCCGACGAGTTTAAAATCCAAAAATCGCAAACATAATACTACACCAAATAACCTACCTAAATGATGAAAAATAAACACTATACATAACAATTTAAAACACAGAATGAAAAAATCAATCTCATAATTCAAAAACAAATCTAATCTTGTTGAAGATAATGGTCGATGTATTGTGGTTGACATTGAGTTTGACTGAGATATTTTTTCGACTGAATCCTAATCGTGGACTTTCGTATGCGTTGGTTCGAATCACATTATTTGGATTTCAATTTGTCACCATCTTCTCTATTTGTGTTTGAATCACATTATTTTGAAAGAATATATTCTAAAATAGCAAATTGATAAAAAATATATGATTGAAAAAGAAAAAGAAAAAAGTTATTAATGTAATGAAAAAAATTATTTTATTGAAGAATGTATAATTAAAAATAAGTAAAATAATGAGAATGAAAATTTTAATGTGTATCAAAGAAGGGCTTAATGTAGAAATAAAAAAGAAAGCAAATTTGTGTACGTATATTTAGTTTTAAGAAATGAAGGCCAAACAGCCACCACATGAACGTAAATTACAGAATTAAATTATCAGAAAATATTGATTATTTCGGTGATGCATGAAGCCTTTGTGAATTTCATAGAATCTATTCCCAAGAGGGGTACGGGTGAAACAAAACAAAAAATGTTGAATCAAAAGCACCATCACTCCATACAAACGTAAAATAACTTGTGCTAAAACCTACGAGAACAAGGGCTACGAACGCCCGTCCATCCCCACTTCAACCCGCACCACACACGCACAAGAACAAAGCTGAAAGAGGAGGATAATGGTGTAATGCTATAAGGTTTGACCACATTGCAAAATTTTACCATCAAGGGTGCAGTGTCGAACTTTTAAGGTGAGACGATACTAGGATGTTTACAAGTTCACAACCGTATGTTGACTAACAAAAATAATCTCTTCTTTAAAAGAGCTCTGCATACAAGCAAAGCAAACACCAGTTTCACTTGATCCTCATTTCAAAGCAAAAATTAGAACACGAGGGAACCTTCAAAGGTAGATATAAACAAGCCAGGTTATCTTCGAACAGCAACCAATTCAACTTCATATACTAGCCATGAGTTAGGTGGAATGTTCTCCCCAACAGCTACATTCCCATACCTGTACCACAAACAAAATAACAACAACAATAATTAATTAATTAAATAAAATAAAATAAAAATAAAAATAAATAAATAATGTGTAATCAACGAATTTAGACTTCCAAACATGTTAAGATAGTTTAACTATTTGTTACTTCTAAGTGAAAAAAGTTGATTGTTTTGAAATTATATCTCCCATTACTGTCAAAATTAACTAACTTGCTTATTTTCAATTTTGACCATTGAGCCCCTATCTGTTTAAGAATAAATTTTGTAAAAAGTTCTTTCTTTTTTTCCAGATTGTGAAATTGAGTTGTGGTTGAACAAGGAAAATTTGTGTTTACGTGCAAACTCTTTTATTGAGAGAATGTTGGGTTGAAAATGAGTTTTAAAAAGGGCTCATACGGGGGCTTAAAAAAATAACTTAGTTTAGAAAAGTTATTTTCTATAAATTGATTTCATAAGCTTTAGCCTAAGAAGCTATTAAAATATGGACATAAGTAAGATCTTGAGATACTTCAGTTTAGAATTAGAGGATTAGGGGGAAAAAAAAAATACCCCATAGATGGTGGAATGACGAGTCTCCTCCTATCACCAACACGCATACCTAAAAGATTTCACGTAAGAATATAATTAGAATTATTACAAGAACAAGCACAAAATGCACCTGGAAGGAAACATTAACCAAGTGAATGTCTGGGAGTGCTTATAAGGAGCTTTTAAGCAATCCCAAACATGACACTAGTATTGGAATTGGACATTAAGGGTTCATTTCAGTTTCACAACTACCTACCATTCACGCCAACGTTCAATCCATCAATAGTTTCTTCACCACCTGATTGAAAGAACAATGATGGTAAGTAAAACATTACCGAGGACAATAAATTATAACCAGCAAGTAATATTATTTTATTTTATTTTTTGGGTGGGATTAGTACCTAGTCGAAATTTATATGGAGTTTTGCCAAAATTTGAGTCAAAAATGCACCCACTCTCCTTTAACATAGCATTATAATAAACTGTAACCTGAAGAGAGTTTTATTTAACCAATGATAATCAGTAACTTGTTCGTCAATATATCAAATTCAAACTTGATGCGTACATAAACCAATAACAGTTCAAAGATCATAATCTTTGAATTGGTTTACACGTACCTTTTTCCCAGGAGCAGCTATTTTTCCACTTGGTTCTCCCTTCGCCACCTCCTCAATTATCAATCCACTAGGTAAAGTCCTCTGCTCAGATGATTCAGCATTTGCATTCGAATCCTCTCGTTTCATGAATGTATTCTCTTCATTTGCATTCATATCAAGCGTGCCAATGTTTGAGTTACCATCCCTCTGGCTTTTATTTTTCTTTTTCTTCTTCTGCTTCCCTTCAGGTTTCTTCTCGGATTGACTTCCCACCGAAACTAAGCGGGAGTTTATGCCGATATCTCTACACATTGAAAATCAGGCTTTAAAATAACGGTAATGTAAATGCCAGAAACCGTAGGAGCAAAATCCTAAAAGGGTTATTCATTTGCTGTTGGGAGAGAAAATGCCCCCGGGGGGGGGGGCCTCTCAAAAAGAGAGAACAATTCGTAAAAGTTTGTTGTTTATAGCATTTCAGAAAGAGTTAGAGCATGGTTGACTTGCATTTATTTGTAGAAGCCAGCTTTTACAGGTTTTTTTTTTAACGTGTACGCTAAGCTAAACATGCTCTTCAATTAGCTGGTTGCAAATTTAAGGTTAACTAAAGTTGTTACTTTAAAGAAATAAATGTTCCTGGCAGGAGCTGCAGGATTATCCTCAACCCCAGCACACTCAGAGAGACATTAGACACGTAAATAACACATGAAAGAAATTTTAAAGTAAAGAAAATACAGTTACTGGGAATGGGGACCATGAAACGCTTTTGATAAAATCAAGGTAAAATGCAAGAACTTGATGCTAAAAAAGCTGAGATATTTACTTATTAACAGTAGGCTCCTTATTTTCTCCATTTGTTGCTTGCAAATCCTTGGAAATGCCAACAGTTTTTGCAATATCTAGCTTGAATTCAACATCATTGGAATTATTATCATAACTTGCACCATTGTCTTCAACTTTTGACCCTTCCAACCCAATTTCTTTCCTTTGCTTCTTTGACTTCCGACACTTTTCTGAGCTCATTTCAGCAGGAGGCTCTGAACAATCACCATCAACTCCCCTGCTTGAATACGTAATACAGTAAGAACATTATCAAGGTCAACTATAAGAATCGTCGCTATAAAAAATAGATATGTGCGCACCTATGCAACATATGAGTGAAAAATGTGTGCGTGATAGCATGAACAGAACAAAGAAAAAAGTTTCTTACACATTAGATGGGCCCTGGTATGTTTTATTTCTCTGATGAAGATCTGGGTCCATCATATCAGACTTTGCAACAGCTTCCTGCTCTTTATTCTCTCTGAGGACACCATTACAGTAGCCATTTTCGACTGCAAGTGTCTTTTCCTCCTTAAATCGTTCTTTCCTTTTCCTTTTTGACTTTACACTGATCTCATGAAAATTAAGGCAATAAATAAACAAATGGCAGGGTAGATGGATGTAAAAACAGTAACAAAATGCATGATATAAAATAGTTCATCAATAGATGATACTCACAGGGCGAGAGATTGAATCTGATTTTTCCCATTATCCATAATGGGATCCTGACTGATGCTGTATAGTCTTTCATTGTCAATAGTATTGTCTTTAAGACTTTCCACTTCTTTGGGAAGTTCATTCCTTTTGTCCTTGACTTCTTTATTAGGTTCCAATTCATTAAAAGGAAGCACTGTGTTATGACGTAGCTTTGCCTCTCTGAAAATATGCAACAAAGATCATCTTTATGGATAAATTTGAGAAAATGTGTAGACACGTCGCAAAAGAAAAATATTCAACTTCTTCGTATTAAGTTCTAAAAGACAGCAAGTAGATAAGTTAACTCCCAAAACGACACACATATTTACAGGTATGGTCGTATAGAGGAAGTTAACTGTAGATTAAATAGGAACAAAAACCACGTTAAAAACAGGAAAGTAATTGAAATGGTTATGATTGTGTAGAAAGCAACTGCATTGGCTATGATCACATGCAATTTTACCTTTCTAGTTCACCTACTACATCTAGATCATCAGCCTTTCCATTTGATTCACTGCCAGAAATGCCACCTTCCACCAGCTTATAGCTGGTTTCAACTGTTCCCTTACCAGTCTTCTCTTCAACTTCTGATTTAGTCATCTGTGCAGAACTTCTATTTCTAAATACAGATAAAAGGTAGCTATCTTCATCTTCACTTTCATGTGAATGAGCATCATCGTCTGACTCACTAACTTGGTATTTCTTCTTATGCCGTTTAAAATTTCTTTCATTACCCTTGGGCTTTTGATGTTCCAGTATTGTCTCCTCGATTTCTTGAATCAAAACACAAGTTCCAAACAGAAACTGAATCCTCAGAATACATTTATATGATTATTGCAGATGATAAACAATAGTTAGAGAGAAACAATAAATATGAAATGGATTAATTAAGTGTCAAATTGTGCTACAAGACTATTATTTGTTGAATAACAACCATAAAGTTTCAGGATGATTCGAGATGATTACAACTGTCTGAATTTCATAAATTTATAAACTTTGCCCTGACATGCAATGACCACATTTATCCTGGCCTGATATGATAGCATTTAAAGTATACGCCATAGGCATGTATTGAGAGGCGCAAAGTTATTTTAGGTGAGCATAAAGAAAAGTTCCAAATATTTGAAAGATACCATCACTAACTGAAATGTGAGGAGATAAAACACATAATTTACCATCATCAATGAAACTGTCCTCGTATTTATCATCATCACTGCAGTGACTGGATCCCTCTGCCCCAGAATGCTCAATATCCACCCCAAAGGATTCTCTATTGTGTCAATAAAGGAAATTTGAAAATCCCCAATATATATGAACTAAAAAACATGTTAAAAGACTATGAATGAGGATTTTTCATTCTACCCCAGCCAATGTAATTAAGATAAAAATATTGAACATTTTGGTTTGGCCTTAACAGGGCACATATGAGATGTTTGGAGGTATGCAATGATTCACATCCCTGAAATACTGATTGACAGAACATTACACCTAAACAAAATGAATACTACATTGAAAATGAAGAGATTGAGAGAGAAAAAGGATACGTATCGCTGTGCGGATTGAAATGCCGACTGTGATTGACATAATAACCAGTGAGGTAAACCCTTCGCGGACCAATCACTGAAAAAACCACGTCATCAGCCTCCTCAAATTCCAAATCCAAATGGCATGACTCTGTTTTGTTGGGCAGTAATGCGCAGAGCAAAACTGGACTCTTATTGCCCACATTACATTGAACTAGACTTTTCTCTGTCGCATCACCAATTCCCAGTGTTGCCTTAACAATCAATCCACATACAACACAACCTTAATTCACAAATTCAAAATTTAACCAAAAATGAAACGCAAATTAAAAATACATCAATCCAAAATTTAGCAATTAATAAATCCAAATTTCAAGCAACCAATCATATCATATTAGCATTAAAATCTTAATACATAACTTCAACTTCTAATTACAGAAAATTCTTCCAATTAAACGTGAAATGTATCAACTACAACAAAAATTTAACCAGAAACGAAGAACAATACATAAAGAATGATAAGCGATAAATTTGCTCTATTCAGTAACGAAGCTAAATTAGAGTTCAAAACTAAAAAGGGTTTTTATGCTCCTATTTACCTGAGAAATCCGGAGCCTTCCTCTAGCTGTTCCAGAAGAATGAGTAACC
>CAIGRL010130781.1:0-11490 GCA_903798325.1 Fraxinus xanthoxyloides | reverse complement strand
CGATCCAAACCGGTCGGTTTGGGTGGGATCGATCGATTTTCTCGAGTTGGTTTGGGTTTTGTCCGCCCCTACTTGTTAGGTTGTATCAAATGGGAAGTTGATTGCTGTTGGATGCTTCAGGAAAAAATAACTTCTCCATGTTTCATCAGATAACCAAGATCAATTCAAAAATAAAATCATTTCAATCTTGTCCACGATAATCATCTAACTAGCACGTTCTCTTCACTAGTTGGCGGTGAAACGCGATGGAGGAAAACAAGACAACAGGAGAAGAAGAAAGGGGACAAGAAATTTGGAGCTGGGGCGCTGGTACATAAGGAAACTAGGATCAGGGAGGCTTCAAGATGAACACACCCCTCAACTCCTCCACTCTCTCTCCTCTTTTGGCCCAATCTCTTCCCTCTCCTGCGGCGGCGCCCATGTCATTGCACTCATCCCTGGTACTACTACTATTTTATGTGTTTGATGTGTGTGCGAACGATTTACTTTATGTCTGATGTTTTCTTGTCTGGTATTAGAAAGAATCACCCTGACCCACTAATCAAGATCAATCAAATATCAAACATTCAAGTTTAGAAGTAAACTGTCTTTTGAAATTATGCCTCATTTCAAGATTAAAAAGTTCGAGATTTTTAAGATAAAATTTTAGATTTAAGAAGTGTAGGATACAACTGTCTACGTTATCAATATAATTGCTTAGTATTAGGCTTTAAAGGTCTCTGTTTTTTAGAGCTTCATGCATTGTTTATTTATACAGCTTGGATATACTGTACAATAATGGAAAATAGGTTTTCACCATCCATTATCTCTGTCTCTATGATTGGTTATGTTTATGGGTGCAGATGGGATAGTGTTGACATGGGGGAGGGGCAATTCTGGACAATTGGGCCATGGGGAAATGATTAACAGCTTACAACCGAAGCTGGTAAAGGCTTTGGAAGGCCTTGTTATTACTCATGCCTCTGCTGGCTGGAACCACTCTGGATTTGTTTCAGGTTTTCTGATCTCACCACCTGCTTGTAGAAATAACTAGTTGAAAGACACGGAATTAAGAGTTTACAGGGACTGCAAAGGTCGAAGGCTTTATCATGATAGACTAATGCAAATGATGCCTTGTTCTTTATTTTTTGTTTGGTCTAATTATTTTAAAATCTTATTACTTCAGATATTTGCTGAAGTTTTCCTGTTTGCTGGTGATTTTTTGTTTAGTGAGCCAGTTAGATGTTAGATTGCTAAAAACGAGAGTTTGATGATGAAATTGACGCCCCTTTTAATACTTAATATATTTTGGTGGGTGGCAACAAAATCCTACATAGGATTATGTCTTACATTCATTATTCACAATTTCGATTCCGGAATTTGATCTACAAGTTTCCTATCATAGTCTCAACGTTGATAAAAGTTAATCTTTTAACGGCTTAAATACTTTGTTGAGCATTCATTCCGAAGGATTGTGTTTGATCACTTTTTCTTGACTGACTTTTTTTCTCAGACAACGGTTTGGTATTCAGCTGTGGCGATGATTCATTTGGTCAGCTTGGGCAGGGTCATTATAAATCGCAATGTACACCAATAGAAGTCCCATATTTCAGTTCTAAGCATGTTGAGCAAGTTGCTTGTGGTATGCGTCATTCACTGGTCTTACTAAGAGGTAATTTTACAAGAAACTTTCGTGGTCTTTATTTCATTGGCGAGAAGATTCAAGCAAAGAGCATATATTTTTTCTCATTACATCAAAAGTTCTCTGTTTTGACATGAATTCTGGTTGTTCATGTTGGAACTGAAATTTGAAATGCCTTAGAGCTTCACTTATTTTTGGTTTAGTTAGTATTCAGTTTAATTTTAGATTTAATACTAGTTTTATATATACAATTTGTAACGTATATTTAGTTATACATATATAATGATATTAGTACAATTACAACTATCATGATGCTATTATCACCATCATCATAATTTGTATAAGAATCCATTAATATGGGTGGGTGTTACCATTTTTGTACTGTATAAAGAGGTTTAAAGTGTAGCCTTAGATGTAGAATTACATCCTAATAAACTTTATGTACCTTACTACACACTTATGATTCTACTTCACATATTTTACTTTAATACTGCACACTTTGTTGTCGTGTTTGGGCAACATGAAGAGGCCTTCTTATACATCTCCCTGTGATTGTACACCTGTTAGAAGAAATCTGTGATTATAACGACTTTTCTTAGCTATCACTTTACTAAAGCTTAAATATTTTACTGCAGCATTTTTCTATTTGAATCTTGTTTATGTGAAATTATTAATTTTTATACACAAATTATAATTTTTTCCTATCAATAGTAAATGATATGTTGTAGCTAGATGACTGCATGACTGTATGTGCATGTGTAGTTGTACTTGTTCAGATATTGCAGGTTTTTCTTGTTGGAAAAAATGTATATATTGTGTATAGAATACATAATAACTTCACACAAGAAGATTCAAAAAAATAAATCCTGTAATCAAATTTTTGAACAGAGATAAACTAAAGTCAATGGGAGCTGGCCTTTCAAAAGTCGTGCTGAATGTTGTCCTATAGTCATATTGTTTACTTCCATGTGGGTAGGGACAAACTAAACAATACGGGCTACAAGGTAACCCCCGTTTGGCTCTCAACGGTTTCTCCTACTATGTGAACGACTTCATGGAAATATGGTACAAGCTCTCTTCAAGTTGCCCACAGATAGAACAAAAACAATATGAATGTATTTATTGAATATAGAGGAAAATTGATAAAAAAAGACATTTTAGGAGTTAGAAAGTGAAAAATGGCAAAATCCTTATTTTCTCAAAAGTACTCTTCTCCCTTTCTTTCTTTACCACATGCTTCACCTTCCTTCTATTAACTTTGTCTCCTATTTTCGCATTCTTAAAATAAGAGCATGCAATAGCTTATCTTTAAAGCCTCCTCTGTTCCTTTACTCATGGAAATTGAAGAATTATTGAATTAAAAAGGAACCTCTAATAATTAAATAAAATTGTTGCAACATTAATTATGAAGGTTTGTTGCAATAATTTAAAGATTTAATGGGAACTGGAAAGGTTTGGGATGGAGGAGTTATTTAAAATGAGAAGTATGCTTTGAATTTTGCCTTAATTGACAACCTCTCCATACTCGCCCAACTCCTCAAGTTTGGAGAGTTGAATTTCTACTATGATTGGTGGCCATTTTTAATTAGGTTAAATTAGTTTTGATCTATAAAGTAGGTATTTTATATGAACAAGGATAGCGATCTTTCAATTTAACCACACTCTGATGGCTGTTCTGAAAAGTTCTCCTATTTTAGCATAAAACTTAAAAAGCGATCATCCATCATCTTGTCCCTAAAAAATGCTCTCTTTGAAGAAAAACGTAAAAAGAAAAGAGAAAAATTAAATGAATTCAAGAAATCATAAACCTTTTTAACCTCTTAGAATAAATGAATTCAACTAGAAGGTGGTGGATCTAAAACCATATTTTAACAAGATATTGATAATATTGTGACATTTATATTAGTGGATACTAAAACTACTATTTGTTGTATACAAATAAAAAATTATATCTACAAGCACAAACGCGTTGTGGCGGCTACATATCGGTGTCCTTCACTTATCGGATAACAGTACGTCTTCAACGCGTGTTGGAGGCCCTTACGAAGAAGAACTAAAGAAGAAGAAGAGGAAGGTGTATTGATTCGTTAAATAGGTGGTGAGGTGCTATCAAAGTTTGGGTTGTTGCAGTGGAATGAAGCGGCTGAAAAAATGAAGAGGCGTTAAAAGAGGCGAAGTGATGTGTGTTTGGGATCAATAGTAAATGAAAAATTAAATATTGACTTTATCTTCTAACAAGTTAATTACTCTTTTACCCTTAGTTCAAAAATCAAAAGGAAGGCTTTTTAAGTCTAAAAAGGAAGCAATTTTTTTTTAACCAATTTACCATTTTACCCAATTTCAATCAAACTTCTAAAGTATATTCGTTATTTAGCTACTTATACTTGATGCAATAAGTATAAAAAAAAACCTTATTACTTTAGACTATTAAATTAAAAAAATTAAACAATATTATTTAAATCAACGTGTCGGCGATGTATCGTGTCGGAGTTTTTTCAAAAATTCGTGTGTTGGCATCGTGTCCGCGTCGGTGCTTCCTAGGTTACAAATTTTGGTTAAAATTGATACTAGATCTAATAACTCAAAAGTAGATACTATCTTAAATCAAAAATATGTGAAAGGTTTTCACATTTTAGTACTAACGTAGTGTTTGTAGAAAGATAGTTGGCATCTCCCCTGACATGGACTTAAGCTTTAGTCATATTTGTAAGGTTTGTTAAGTAAGGAAATATGTGTGAAATGTATGCTTCTGCTCATACTTAAGGCCACTAATAATTGCTATGTTATACATTTATGAAGCAGTTGCCAGATGAAAGAAGATGATCCAACTGATGGTTGAGATTCAAACATAGTCATATGTGAAGGACACTAAAACACATTTCCTTCCGTGAGATTTCAGCAAATATACACACCATCTAGGACACACGCAGAGCATAAAATATCCTTGTACTGAGAAGATATAATAAAGGTCTAGGGCAATCTTAGTGACAGACAAGGTCCTGCTGCCTGATATTTGCAGTTGTTTTTATTCCACAATAGACTTTGTAAGTAGTAAACTAAACAATATAGGATATGTAGTTCAATAACGAACTTAACAAATATTGTGTTTCAACCAGTAGGGGTCTATTCATTTGTTTAGCAAGAGAACATCTTCAGGTCTTCTCGTATACCGATAAAGATGTATTTGCTCAATCCAATAGCAGACCAACAACACTATAGACAATTTAAATAGGCCAAGTCAGTTTTTACATCTGCAGAGGATCACATTTGTGGTTCTACTAAACTTGGAACCTTGGCTTCTCTCCATAGTGCAAAATCCATCGTTCTCGATAGGATTTTCACAATCCTCAAAAGGAAATGGGAATACTTAATAGAAAAATTACGAGTATGTCTGTCTCTTCATGAGAACACAGATGTACAATGTTACTGGATTCTTTTCAAGTCTGTATTCTGGTTCCTCCAGCCCCTGTGCACCAAAATAACCAAAGTGAACAGAGAAAAGGGGAAAAAAAAAAAAAGGATAATTTATGTTTCTTTTAGTTGTCAAGAATTGTCACAAACTCGATAATATGCTCGCATTTTCAACATGTATGATCTCAAATCTAATTCTAACCAACAATGCTATAGATCTGATGTATAATATTGGCTGATGCAGATCCTTTGCGAGATCCAGTGTACGGATTTGGTTCTGGAAAGCGTGGTCAACTGGGGATATCTAACAATAAAGTGAAATCTGCAAGTCTTCCTCAGATTACTTTGGGATTGACTGATGTCAAAATCATCAGTATCGATGCAAGTGGAGATCATAGTGCGGCATTATCTGGTGAGTCCCACATTTAACTCTAACAACTTGGCATCCATGACCTGGTAAACTGCTCTGGTACCTGACTATAATGGAGAACAACTTTGGCTACTTTTGGAATCTTGGAGTCACTTATTGTTAAAGGCCAATGCACACCTTATTTGTTATTTATAATGCTGGACCTGGTATTGCGCAGTCTAGGCAAAGAAGTTTTTGCTAAAACTCGAGCAGATTAAGAATCATATTCAGGCATCATGATTATTCCCTATATTTGTTTTCGTTTATGTTGTTTTTGCTGGCACTGTTACATTAGCTGGTGGACATCTGTACACATGAGGAAGAGGGTTTCACGGTGCCTCAGATTCGTATATTCCGCATTGTTTTCCTGCAGATTTGTCATTCAACCAGGTTGCTCTTGGTTGGAACCATTTCTTTAGTGCTAACAAGTATGCGGCTTATACTCTCTCTCTCTCTCTCTCTCTCAATATATATATATATATGTATGTATGTATGTATGTATGTATGTATGTATGTATGTATGCATGCATGCATGCATTTGTCCTATGGATATTTAAATACCTTTTTCAGGTGAGCATAAAGTCTTCATGCTCGGTGGCCATCATCATGGAGCACTTGGTGATCCTCAGAAAACAGCCATGTTGAAGCACACATCTGGTAATCTGACTCTTAAGCTAACTGAAAACTTCATTAATAAAATCCATTAACTTTCTGAAGTAGACTATTGAGTGAATTTTTATTTATTTATTTATTTATTTTTTGAAAGGTACTATTGAGTGAAAATTGGAACTTCGAAGAACCCAAAATAAGATAATGGATGTATGGACCAAGAGATAACCATCGCCAAACTAAATTATGTACTAATTGGCATCCATTAAATCTATTAAATATACTTGGTCCATGAGGATTTGTATTTTATTCACCAAAAGAATTAAAGGGTGGGATCCTGAAAAGAATTCCTAATGTTGATGAAACGAAGTTATACACATTGCTTCAGGTGCTGAGCACTCGGCTTTAGTAACAGGCAAGAACTCATTTCAAGTTGGACCTTTGAAAATTTATCATGTATTCAAGTTGACTTAGTTTTTCAATTTCCTAATGTACAGGGAACGAATCAGTAATGACATGGGGCTGGGGTGAACACGGTCAGCTTGGCTTGGGGGATACTGTTGATCAAACTGACCCTCAGGTGGTGAGCTTAGATCATAACCTAACCGAGGAACATGCCATATCCAGAGTCTATTGTGGGAGTGGGTTTTCCTATGTTATAAGGACATGTGATGGGCATTTCTCGAATTAGATAAGCAAAATCAAGGAAATAAAATCATAAGGCTCACCATCCAACTATATGCCTGAATCTCGTAGGCAGAGATTCTATTAAATTGGCAATTCCACAACGAATTCGCCTGAAATATGTGCTTCATGATTTTGAAGTGGGAACTCCAATGCCTTGATTTTTGCTGTTTTACACTATTAGATTGAGAGGGAAAGCAAAGGATCAAGACGAACTGTAAGAAGAAACTCGGCATTGACCTTGTTCTCTATACATTCGGAGAATCAAAAGCATCTCTATTGAAAACATAGGCGAGGTGTGAAAATGAACCAACCTCGTATCTATCAGGATTTCAGGTACCGAGAAAAGATTCTTGTCTTCGATTTCTCTATCTTTCTCTGCAATTCAATACTGTGCGTCGCTAACAATCAAGAATACAGAATTGAATTGAAATTTGTGGCATATAAATTTTGCTATGTAAGAAGATATCTAATTTTGCAACGTAACTCAGGTTGAAACCGAGATATATGCAAGTAGAAATGTGCTGTCCAAGCGCAGATGGTAAAAACGTCGAGTATAATGTTTCTAAACCATAATTGTTAGAACCATATTGCTAAAGAATTCAGGAAATATAATATTTCTTATGAAAATGTTTTATATGAATTTGAATTAAGCCCAAATTATAAATTTTAGTCTCGTCTACAGTCACCTAGATAGAGGAAGCAATTGAATTCATATAATGCAAAATGAATTATACAGATAATATTATTACTGGACGAGTTCTGCCACAGTTGAAGGAGAAAAAATGTTCCCCCATGTATGTAACGAATTATATATGTTCTTCATTTTAAACATGATGTATAGTTTATCAGTGTACCTATTGATTATCATCTCATCTCATTCCATTCCCCCCCTTAACAGGTAATTAGCGGTTCGAGGCTATTAAGGTACGAGATAGTTTACGGACGGGATTTATATATGAAATAATTTATGGTTTCAAGTGATTTTTTTGGACATTTTGCTTTTCTATTCAACATGCTATTTAATCGGTAGCCTTTTTATTGAGTCGATGGAAACATACAAATTTTTTTTTATGTTACTTTGAACTCTTAAGTAGATTTTTAGAGGCGCTCGATAATCTGTGACGCCACCTATGATATTAGAGTATTTATAATTAGATAATTAAAAAAAACATTTGAAAATTTTCACTACTATAGTAATGCTCAAACATTGGGAACAATATTTGACACTGTTCAAGCACAGTGAGCAATATCCACAATGTTGTTTAGCGATAGCAAAAAAAGAAAACCAACAGAGTCCTGCCTTGAATGAGGATGGATTTCCTGTCAAATTGGGTACACCTGGTGGGCACGGCCTAAGAGACAGGGACGAGTTCGGGAAATATGGTTTTCACACCGTTTAAAAAACTCATTTTAAAATGCTATTTTTTTTTCACATAAAAAGAAAAGAATCGTCATTTCTAGAGGAAACATATAAATTTCTACAATTTGAAAAAAAAAAGAAAGTATAGATTTTCACCAACTAAAATAATGAAGTATAAAATAAAAATAAATAAATAATGGGATGGTAAAGAGGCAAGGAACTTGCCTTGTCCTACTCCCATCTCACCTTAATTGGGTATGGGAGCAGGACAAGAATCTAAAAATATTCGATGGGAGGGGGTGGAAGACAAGAATCTGAAAATATTTGATGGGAGGGGGTGGAATGGTTGTCTCCACCTTGATCCGATCCGTTGCAATATTTAATGTTGTTCACTGAAAAAATAAAAAATAAAATGGAAGTTTTAATGATGAGGATTTTATGAAAGTAAGAAGACATCTTAGTTTTGTTGAGTTCTAACTCATTTCTAATAATATAGTTTCTCAATAAAATATTTTTGAACTTAAATTTTTTTTAAAAAAAATCTACTTTTCAATTATATATTTGTCAAAAATTTATATTTTTTATTTTACAAAAAATAGAGCTCAAACATGGGTATATTCTTTCTTCATGACTAGTGTTATTTTAATTATAGCAAAAAATTGTTTGATGCAGCAAGGGCGTGGAATTCAGTCTCTACAAGAGAATGGAGACAATAGCAGAGCTAAGGGCTTAATGTAAAGACAAAACACATTACACTACTCCCACCTGCAATCGACATGCTTATTAACCTACCATGTATGGGATGTCATGCACACCATCGAGAACGAAGCTAATACCTTTTGTTGGATGGATATGGTGTATGGAGTGACAAACAAATACCCGTAGAATCTTTATCAAACTTCTGCTGAAATTCGACAGAGTAACGGCAATGAAACTTCAAATGAAACGTCAAATGGATGCAAAGTCGAGGCAAGTGTTAAAACACTTTGTCTTTAAGTCGAATTTGCCTCACAAAGGTGCCACGGCTATGTAAATCAATTCCTAAGATACAACGGCTTCTTTTTGTGTGAACAGCACTTTAACACACAAGAAGAACGAATCAGAATTTGATTTATGTACTCCTTAATGCAAAAATGAAGAAAACCAGAATTTTATACAATATATATACAAAATTTGGTTGAGAGAGAGGAGAATGTTATGCTATGATTGTATATCATTAGTGTATCGAAAAGGATGTCACAAGGGTTCTATTTATAAAGTATGAGTGGTTGTAGACGAAGTGTTGCGAGCCAAACCTCGCAGCCTTACGAACAGAAGCAACTCAGTGTGAATTAGTTTCAAAGATGTTGTGATTCATTCAACCGAATGATATAGTGTTTTAGTCAATTTTGCCTCTACATATATCTCGCATTTTTCATTCTTAAAACGCATACTTGGAAGTAAACTTAAATTCATTAACTTACATATTGCATTAAAGTTTGCTTCCTCGATTTGCGACAATCGATGGAGCGATATTCAGCATTTCCACAGTTGTAGCAATTACCTTTGAACTTATGTGTATTCTTCTTCGAAGTTTCAACAAAATGCTTCATCTTCTTACTTTTATTGTTATATTCCACCACATTAGCTTTTGCTTATAGTATGTGATTCCTAACATGCTTGTCTGAACTTCGATTGTCTTCTTCAATCCTCAATCGGACCATAAATTCTTCAATGTTCATCTCTTTGCACTTGTGCTTAAGATAGTTCTTGAAGTCCCTCCACATGGATCGAAGTTTCTCGATGATTGTAGCCACTTGAAATGATTCATTTAGAGACATATTCTCCGCGTGAATATCATGAAGAATGACCTGCAATTCTTAAACTTGATTGATGACCATCTTTAAATCTACCATTTCATAGTCCAAAAAGTCCCTATGATGAACTTTTTTGTTCAAGCGTCTTCAGTCTTGTATTTTTTTTCCAATGACTTCCATAGTTCCTTTGTACATTTCTTGGACCTGTATACGTTATATAAAGAGTTGTCCAAGCCATTCAGAATATAATTCTTGCACAAGAAATCTGAATGTTACCAAGCATCCAAAAGAATTGTGATGCTCTATTATTTTCCCCTTCTTGTATGATCGAGCGTCTTAATATAAGAATTTTTCCAAATTGAGAATCGTGAGATAGAACGACATTTTTTGTTGCCATCTCTAAAATCAACCCCAATAAATTTCTCTGATTTCTCTCCATGTGGACGGAGTTAAAGGGGCAGTAATAACTGAAGGGATTGTACCAGTATGAACAATTCCTTCTGAAATTCCTATATTCGAATTGTCATTCGAAGTAGAGTCAGTATTAAAAATCGAATTCATTTATGTTTATACAAAACAGAAGATTAACCAAATTAAAAGAAGAGTAGAAGAAGTTAAACTAAATAATAGTTTAACCGAAACAAAAGGGTCACTCCAATAACCAAAATTCTACTTAAGATTGTTGGTGGATAATATGTACAGAGTGACAAACAAATGCCCATAAAATCTTTATCAAACTTCTGCCAAGATTTCGATAGAATAAAGGTGATGAAACTTCAAATGGAAGCAATGTCGAGACAAGTGTTGAACACTTTGTCCTTAAGTCGAATTTGCTCTGTAACGGTACCTACTGTTTATGACAATCAACTCCCAAAATACTACGACTTATTCTTGTGTTAGTAGCACTTCAACACACAAGAACAACGAACTAGAATTTGATTTATGTACTCCATAATGCGAAAATGAAGAAAACCTGAATTTTATACAATATATATGCAGAATTTGATAGAGAGAAAGAAGATAATGTTATGCAATGGTTGCATATCATTGGTGTGTCGAAAAAGACATCTCAATGGTCTTATTTATAAAGTATGAGGGGTTGTGGACAAAGTGTTGCAAGCTATGCAACCTTACGAACAAAAGTACTTCTTGTTGTTGCTAACTTCTCGCTCGAGCGATAGGCGAGCGACGGAGATAGTCACTTTTCCAGCCAGTTTTTTCTTCTATTTTCCTTCCAACTTTCAACTTCAATTTCTCATTCATTCGAATTTGGTTTCGAGATTTCAAATATATTTTGACGATCTACTCGATGAGTAGAACAAGTTGGTTTATTTACATTTGTAATTTGACCATCGGATCAAGTCCGAATATTTGCTCAAAGTTGACTTTTCAAAGTTATACTTAACCAAAATTTTGATTTCTTAAAACCAATTCCAACACCTTCTAGTTAGTTAATATTTTCAGTAGGTTGGGAGGGCCAAGATTGCCCAAGACAAAGTCTTGATAGGATCTAGAGGGCGTTGGGCAAGAAGAAGCTAATAAGTCCAAGTATGAGGATCAAACTTCTCCTTCGTTCCTAGAAAGAATGGGGACAGGC